>MZNV01002248.1:0-10174 GCA_002081555.1 Protostelium mycophagum | reverse complement strand
TTCATATCCATAATTTAAATATGATTACAATAACTGAATGGTAATATCTTTCCTGTGTAAATAAAGGTACATCAGTAATTGTAGAATATATCTTTTTCGAGGATTGTCCTTTTTTAACGAAGATGTTTTATAAATGAGTGAGGAGAAACACATTTATATTCTGCTTTGCGCGGCGATCCAACCACAAAAAGTTTGCACATCCACCACACGACTTTTCTCGGGCCATGCCCAGGATTCAAACTTTTTGTTTGTGGTTGCTTCGGAGGACAATCGAGAATAGCGGACACCACAAACAAAAAGTTTGAATCGGAGGTCACAACGCTTTGAATTTCGTTGACATCCACTTTCATCGCCATTTTTCACAGAGAAACAAACGTGGAAAGGTGATACACTCACCATTGATGACGTTCTGACTCAGATCAGATTCCTCATGGACAGACACGATACATTTCGGCCTGCTCCTGGCACATACGAACTAACGCCCTATCTTGCCACACTACCGCCACTCTTCTATCTTTTCGCGCTCATCCTTCTGCCTCCTTTCTCATCCAAAAACAAAACTTTGCAGTTTATCATCAAGGCAACCAGGAACCTTCTGGCACTCATTGCAGCCGTTTTGTTCATCACCCTTCCTCTACGTTTTCATGTCAAAGGCATCAGCACTCTCACATATCTCCTCTCGCTCATTGGTTGCTTTGGATTCTGCCGTGTGGTGGACATCTTCTTCATACATGCTCACGCCACACCAAGACGTATACAAAGAAAACTTCTACCCCCAGAAATGGCAGCCACAGGTTCGTTCATTCTGTCACACCTGAGCTGATGGAAGAAGATGTACCCTCTCCTTTACCTTCTCCACTTCCTGGTAATTCGCCACTCCCACCAAGTTCACCCACCATCATCCCCAAAGATGATCCCCTTCACAATGACAACAGATCACAGAGACAAGATCAAAAGGACGAAATGAGGCACAGACACAAGCCAGATGACATTCTCAGGGCTGTACTCAAGGCAAATGCCGCGATCGATCAAAATCTCGAAGTCGAAGGTGACACATTCTACCAAAAATCACGTGGCGAGGTGGGCTCCCAATTATCTTCAGCTCCTTTATTTGTACAATTGCAGCTGACATGATGTCGAATGATAATGTTTTTGATTGATTGGACGAAGGTGATGCCTCATGCCGGGTTCAGCTGGAAAGACAGGTTGATATGGGCTGTCGATCTGGAATTCGCGATGAGAGGAGTGGGCTGGGATTTTTCTACTGCTGACATCAGACACGGAAAGATGACGTGGCTTCCCACCACACGTTCAAGGTAATCATTCTTCATCATTTTCAAGGTTTAGAGTTGCATTAGAATACAGATTCAAAGGTGGTGATGTGGTGTGCGGCAAATACAATCCATTATCTATCAATCACTAGATTTAATATTCCCATTTAGAAACTCTTGCAAAATTGAAATTTGACAGGATTAATTTGGTGTTATTCAAAGACACACCCATGTGTCTGATATCTTGGTACATCATATCATATATATACAACAATTCTGAAGGCTCTCACGAAGACTTGCCCTTCCACACCTCGGCCATATTAACACTCGCTCACGGCGTATTCCTCTTTGCCGTCTTCGCGCTGGCCTATGATATCACCGCTGCATTAAGCGGCCCCCTCAACGCGAAGATGGGACAATATTCCACACATAATCTTGCCTATTGGCCGACGCTGAACTCTCAAGATCTATTGTATGTCTGCACAGTCAGGCAGTTTTGGTCGAGAAGTTGGCACAGATTATTCGCCAGGATGTTTTTGGTGAGTTTGTCTGGTTGTAGATGACGTTATGGGCGTATAGATCAGTATGCTGATATTTACAGATCTACGGTGTAAAACCAGGGCAGTGGTTCGAGCGAAAATTTCTCGGAAATTTCGGGGGAATGGACCCGTCATCTGATGTGGGGAAAGTGATGGGAGCCTTTATCCAATCTGGTCTTGTACACGGACTCGGTTGCTGGGCAGTAAACGGCGGAAGTTTCTGGGAATTTTCTGGGGAGTGGGGATTCTTTGCTATGAATGGAGCCGCAGTCGTTGTGGAAGAATTATTCAGAATGTTTGTCAGAAAAGTAGTATTTTTGGTGGTCTACAACTGAGTTGAATTCAAATTTTGCAGTACAAAAAAGAGCCGAGTTGGGTGGACAGAGCGGTCGGGATTATTTGGACATTATCCGTGTTAATTTTGGCGGGAAAATATTTCACGAGGGGGTGGTGGCACGGGGGTATCCTCAAGGAATTGACTCAACCATCTACAATCCTCACCAAATTCATGGAACAAGTATCACCCTTTTAAGATTCTGATTTAAATATAAATATTCAAAGCTAATCTGACAAACATTTTATTGTGCTTCTGTTTTTGTTGCTTCCTTGTTCTCTATAGGGCTTGTCACTCTGCCAAAAAAATTAATAAACATCACGAAAATAACGTGATTCTGTTCCTTGGTTAATTTGTGCGTTCTAGAGCTTTTAAACCAATATGATACAATAGTAACAGGTTTGGACCTAAATAATGAGGACCACGCTTCCATACAGATTTTTACGGCCAACACCTCTACAAAAACAGAATTTGTCATACATCATGACCCGAAGACATTTTGGAATAATGAAGAAGCTCACCCTGGTGGCAATTTAGCAGCGAGAGATTTCTCTCTTGCAATCTCCTTCTCCCTCTTTTCTGCAGCTGCTGCATTATCTTGGGCCTTCTTCTGGCTTAATTTTTCGGACCTCTTCTTCAGTTTGGCAACTCTATCTGAGATCGACGACATCCCTTTTGTTATCCCTTGAACCTTGCAGCGGTATGAGTCGAAAAGGAGTAGAAGATGTCAATGATTACGATCCTACCTTTGTGAAATAGAGGCCAAGTTTGTCCATCTGTTACATTGAGCCAAAGATCAATACTTGAAAATGGACTTACTGATTGTGTCGCAGCTGATACTGCCTCAAAGTATTCCTGGTTATTTTGTGCAGCAATACGAGTTAATAATTCTTCCTGATTCCTCCTACAATCATTTGAGAACTTGACTCCAGTTTGACATCATATTTCACCTCAATTCAGCCAATTTCTCGATGAGCTCAACAAAAGGCTCTGATGTGAGACCAATTAATCCTTCGCTTAATTGCTTGCAGGCATCATCTCTCACCGAGGAACTATTGTACATCGAGTCCCTTAATGAAAGTTCTGAAGCTGCGAATTTTCAGCCGATAGAGAGATTATCATACCTACACTCGAAGGACATAGATGAGACGATGTCTGTCATGATTTCCTTGGTGGATTTCGTATTTGTTTGGGATTGCAACCAGTTGTAGTCAAGTTCTTCAAATGAAGGCCACGGCCACACGAGTAATGAACAAAGACTTCCCAAAACCACCAACAAAACCAAAAGATAGAGACAGAAAACACGGTCCTCCAAAGATGATCGAACACAAAAAGCCCCAACCTTCACATCACCCGCCCAATCCAAGATTTAGACAGTGGCAGCAACTCACACAAATAAAACCCAACAGAGAAGGTGATGATTTTCATTATGTTCTGTGAGAATTGACAATATCCAGAAACATTCAAAATCACGACGTACAACACACTATCACCACGTCTGGCTTTAGAAAACGATTATTTATACCCGAAACACATGTGTCCACCACAATCAATGTTCTGGCCAAAGAGAAAAGAAAAGATCATCAAGTCGTTACTATCATTGGATAGTGAAATCGTTTGTCTACAGGTAGCTTGATTCATCAATTTGGCATGTACAAGTCTGATCAAGAAATCAATTTTGATCAAAATTGAAAGATCATATGTAAATAGCAACAGGAAGTCGATGATAGAGATGAGCTTTGGTTCAGAAACCAGATGAGAAGGCATGGCTATGACGGTAAGTGTGATGAAAATTGTCCACATTTCCTCTAAATTTCCTCCAAGGAATCTACTGCCGATGTTTACATGAGAAATCTGATGGGTGTATGATTTTCTGGAACACCTCTAAATTCAACCTGGTAGACTCCGAACTCGTACAGTACTCAAAATTACACACTTGGAAGTGAGTGGTATCTCTAATCTCTACATGCTCACGTCTAAAGGTGGTTCGAGCGACAGAACGTGGGCATAGTCGTGCTGCTAGAGAATGTCGACAAGAGAAAGAAGGGGTATCTCTGTGTCGGCAATACACACCTCCTCTGGAACCCAAGAAAAGGCGAAGTGAAGCTCGGACAGATATCGGCCCTCCTGCAACAGATGAGAAGGTGGATTTTAATCGAATGTGAGGTGTAACTGATCTGTACAGATTATGTGAGGGGAAGCAAGACTCACACCAAATATTATGTGGAGGTAATCAGAATCATTGTGTATTTTCTGTTCCTCGAATATACTGAAATTTCACGTAGATTTCAATAGTGCTCCAAGCTCACCCCTGATACAATTCCTTTCCACAGGTAATCATTTGACTTGGAATATTTTCAAAAAATAGTCCAGGGAGTGTACAACTGAAAGATCTGACGTCATTGACTATTTCGGGACAAGAAGACAGAGGGAAAGACAAGAAATTGAGTGACGTCATGATACGCGATCTACAGAGTCTCGGTCCTCACACCGACTTGATGTACGTCAGGAATGTTTAGGATTTCATCATGTGACGAGATGTGATGATGTGCTGATCTGATGCAGTTTGAACGGAAAGGATGATGTGTCAGATTCTGACTCGGAGATATTACCAAAAATCAAGAGGATGCGTGTCGATGGTGTGGTGAGTGTTGAGATTTATATCCTAGGCCAGTGTTCATAATAATATTCACAATAAAACAGACGACGAGTTCGAAAGACGATACAACGTTGACACACGGTCTGAATCTCAGGAGTGTTTACGATCTCAACGACAAGGTAAATAAATAAATTAAATGAATTTAATTATACATCCTCTAAATAATAAATAATAAATTATTTCATCATGGTAAAAAGTACTTGGACGATTTTAAAAAATTCAGAAAATCACCACACAAATTTTCGGAGGGCAACAAGAGATGGTGAGACGCACAATTTATCGAGAATTAATCTTTTCAGGTGGATTATATCTGGCATTCTCCACGTCTACAACCATGTAGTCTCCTCACCTTATTGAACCCACCCCCACACAAATATGTCGGGTGGCCCAACTACACTCACCCTTCTGACCATTTACCCCTATGTGCGGAGTTCATCTGGCCTGAGGAGAGGCATCACGATGATGATATGATAGAGTAAAATTTGTTTATATTTAGTTGCAGATGTATATTTAGTCGGGTATTTTTGATACTTCCTAGTGTTTTTTACGATTCATAGGTCGGTTTCTAACACCTCATTCCTCAACCACGCAGTACATTATTTTTGTTGATATTGTTTAAGATGTGAGGTTCTTTGTCTTTTTATTGGGCAGGTCCTTGTGGTGGCCCTTGTGGATTATCTGCGGGTGGTGCCTGTGCTTGTGGATTATGTGCAGGCGGTTGTTCGGGATGTCCTTGTGGTGGGTATTGTGCGGGTGGTACCTGTCCTTGTGGTGGATATCCTTGCTCTGGATAAGGTTGCTGAGGATAAGGTTGGGGAGGATAAGCTTGTTGTTGGGGTGGATAAGCTTGTTGTTGGGGTGGATAAGGCTGAGGAGGATAAGGCTGAGGGGGGTAAGGCTGCTGAGGGGGATGAGGCTGAGGGGGGTAAGGTTGTGGTGGATATCCTTGCTCTGGATAAGGTTGCTGAGGATAAGGTTGACCATAATTAGGTGGGTATGATTGTGGAGGATAAGCCTGAGGTGGATATCCTGGCGGAGGATAAGCTTGCTCTTGGGGAGGACCACTGTACATTTGCTGTGCCATGGGAGGTTGAGCTGATTTTGTCAATCAAACATTTTTGTTGCGAAATGAGAGCTCACCCGCACCCGGTGGCATGGTGGACATCTCCATATGTCCTGGCTTTGTAGAGCCTGTATCCTTCTTCTTATCTTGTCGATTCTCCTTCCTGGTGTCAATAATCTCTTGTGTGCCACTCGTCATGACGTTGAGCACTTCTAAACCAGTGTTTGCTTGTTGTTGTGTCGATGAGACGGACGAAGACCCTCCAGAGCCGCTGCAGCACCCGTCATCGCTGCAGCACCCGTTACAACTGCAGCAATCAACGCAGCATCCGTCGCAGCAATCACCGCTGCAGCAGTCACAACTGCAGCAATCGCAGTCACAGTCGCAGTCGTCGCCCATCTTCCCAATACGAGATCTGATCTTTGGTGTTTCTCTTGGTCCGGAAGTCACTTCTGGCGAACCGACGTCGGGTCAGTTTCGGACGTCAACAAATTCGAAAGTTTCAGCGAACGAAAGTGCGACAATTTATTTTTCAAATTTCTCTGTGCTTGAGATGGTCCTTATCGTTTTCACATATATTTCAATTCCCTTCAAAAACACCTTTTCATTTTGTCAGAAAATCGTCAGAATAATTTAATTAACCAGAAATTAATCATGGTTGCATCTTCATAACACTTTGAAGTTTTCTATTGCGTCAAGGATATTATTGAGCTCAATGACGGCTTTGCACGAATGACAAAGACATGCACGAACACCATAAATCACGTCTTATCCATAGTTGCAAGAAGATGTGTGGCTGACCTTCTCATTGATGAATTCATTATGGTCGTGCAACAAGGTGGGCGTGTAATTCATAGGGCTGAACCCAAATGCGGGGATGTTCAAGTCCCGAATATATCGGGAATCTGTTGCAGCCGGAAAAATCTGTGCGTCAACTTTCATACCCCTTCAAGCAGTTATTTTGTGAATTTTCCGTTTATTTTTGAAATAATTCGATTTTTATAAAGAAAAAATTGGTTTGTAAAAGTATCGACAATTAAGTTGAAAAATGACTCACTGTGTTTCCCATTCGTTTTTCAAAATGTTCCACCACTTGGCATCTTCGGTGATGTCGGATGAATTATTGGCCATTTGTGGCACGTTGTAAAACTCAAACGTAACCCCTTCTGCGCTAGCCCACTCCTCCAATTTCTTTTTAAACTCGGGCAGGTCCACTGCAAACTTCAGACCACTTTCACAAATTTTTGACATCCAAAATTCGGAGAGATTTCGTCAAGTCACTGACCTGTGGGGGGGATACGGATGTCAAAACCAGCTTCAGCCTCGGTAGGAATGACATTATAAGAGTAAGTCTTCCCTCCATCTGCTGTCACTCCTGACTGAATTTTTCAGTTTTTCTACCTTCTTTTCGTCTTCATTTTCCACGAATTTCGGAAGTTTATGAGTGCATCTACAACGAATCACCTTAAGCACGGTGAGATTTATGGTGGTCACGTCGCCCAATTTCATTCCGCATTGGTGCTCGCCTCGTTGTAAAGTGTCAAATTGTTCTTTTCTGAATTCTGCAGCCTTACGTATCACCTCTAACTGCATATTGTCACTCTATGTAGATGACCAAAAATAAAAAGATCACCAGCTTATCCAGTGCAGTGTTTTGAATAAATCTGGACGCGTGGCCAGTGGGTCCGGTAGCCTTAAATCGGACCCCTGTCAACATGTCAAATGTGACAGGTGTCATGATGACGTGTACTCACACCATGGAGCTCTTTCGCCATAATAAACGATGAATTCCTCGGTTGGGCTTGCCAATCCTGTTCTGTTGTGAGAAGAGCTTCATTTTTTGGGTGTTTTGTCTGCTCATAAGATTTTATATGGAAATATATTTTTAAATAATATGTGAGCAGAAGTAGACGATGACTTTTTGCAGAATTCTTTCCATTTTGACGAGTAAAAAATAACTCAAAACTTGCAAAAATGAGCATAAGATTACCCTCGTCAAGTGCCAGACCAACATTGAGGTCAGTAAAATCTTTTGTCTTCACAAACAATCCCATTCCGTCTTTACCTCCTGTTTCTTCATCTTTTTTTCATCAATACGTGTATTTATATTTTCTATGAGATATTCTAGCAAAGATCCGACAAGATTAATTTTGCATCAAGATGTATCGTATCACCTGGTACATAAAGAAGATGGATGGTGCGTCTGGGCGTGAAGCCAGATTCTTTCAATTTTCTGATGGCTGATAGATATTGGGCACCGACTGACTTCATATCTTGTGTGCCTCTCGCGAAAATATTTCCTTCCTCGTCTTTGAAGGCCTCAAAGGGGTCATACTTCCAGCTCTCCTAAATATTTTTATTAATAAGGTAAAATGTCGATTCAAAATGGCTCACAATCACAGCGGGCACGACATCATAATGGCTGTTGAGCAATATAGATGGTAAAGAAGGTTCAGCACCTTCCCATGTCATAATAGCTATTGGTTTGCCCTCAACACACTAATCAAGTTCAGTCAAGAGATATTGATTTCACGGAAACTCACACTAACTGTCTTTGTCTTCAAGCCTAATTTTTTTCCATGTTCGATGAGGAAATCGACAGCTCCTTGATTATCAGGGTTGGGATGGACACTCTTTATGCGAAGATAATCTCTGAAATCGGAGACCGATTTATCTATGTTGCTCAGACATACCAAATGATAATCTGACTCACCTTCGGTCGATGAATGAACGTTGTTGCTCATGTTGATTTTGGAATTTGTGGATCTTCTTTCTTACATTTATCCGTTCTATTTATCCGTACGTAGTTCTCGGTTGGTCTACAAATGCCATCGAAGACCGGAACACCAGACCACCCTGTGGACGAGGCGTAGACAGCACCGCGAACATACCTATAAGCCGTGTTACTCATCTTTGAACAACGAAATCCTGATTGGAAGACAAAATGGTGGTGGATCTTCTGACTTTTCTTGGGATTGATACAAAACAAGAAGGAGATCTATCGCAGAAGATCAGAGACTTGGAGAGGGTAGAAAATACTCTGCAAAATTTATTATCAAAGTTAGCACAGGCAAAGAAGGTGAATATGCACTCATCAACCGTCTCACCCACCTTCTGACAATATAAGAATCATGGGTCAAAACCACAAGAGGTTGCGCAAGAACTAGTGATACCAAGTATCGTGATTGGAGGAGTGGAGGAGGTTTCTTTGGCAATCAATCATCCATCAGTAGAGAGGGAATTTCCAAAAGAAACAGAAATGATCAGGGGACCTTCCATTTTTGAGATCCCTGTAGATTCGACAGAGGTATCAAAACTTATGTGATTACTTTAACTCGATCAGGAATCAAACCAAGAAGAAACATCACATTCTACTTCTTTGCCGTTTCTAGAGTTACCGAGGACACCTCCTATGCCAGAACCATCATCTTCAGAATCACCCTCAGAACCCGCACAATCAGAATCAGCCCAATCAGAGACACCAATCGTGAATGAGAAACCAAAAGAAAAAGAAGTCTTACCAGAGGAGACAGCACAACCTTCACTCCCGGAACCATCATCTTCAGGACCCACTGAATCATCACAAACAGAATCGCCCACAGAACCATTACAATCAACCTCTCTTCTGGAGACATCACAATCATCTTCTCAACCAGAGGTGCCCATCAAGTATGTCAGCTTAAAGTTCATTTCGATTGTCAACTGACATCAACAGCCCACCCACACCACCATCAATGCCCAAGATCAAGTATGAAAATTTTAAATTTAGTTCTGACATCTTCAGTTTGCCAACACCCGCCACAACTACGTAATTTAAAATTCAAATTTCGTTCTAAAAATTGAAATTCGCAGCGAAAACACTGATGACCTCACGATGGCGCAACTTTCCGCGGCCAGTACCCTGTAATTTATATTTTGAATTTTTATTTTAAATTTTTATTTATGACCGTTACAAAGGAGATTATCCCCTCGATTCCAAACAAAGACATTACGCGATTTGGAAAGTATGAAGACCAAGTTGCAGCTGTTAGAACTAAAGAGACAAGAGGTGACAATCTTTTGTAGTTCATTCTTCGAAGCTGACAACTGAATAACCTATCGCTGCACAAAAATATTTGATAATGTTTTTATTTCTTCCCGATAAAATCTTTGAAGAGCGTATGATTTGAAATATTTACACCATATTCAATTTTTGCAGGAATTGTCAAGACTTGCGGAAGAATTTGGAGTGGATCAAGTTGACCTCAACGTTTTCGGAAGTGAATTAGATATCCCCCTCCCACCTCCCCCACCCCCTACACTATCCCC
>MZNV01002247.1:0-26462 GCA_002081555.1 Protostelium mycophagum | reverse complement strand
CACCTGTCAATGAATTGGTCATGACTAGAGATATTCTTCTCACTTCTGTTTGACTCAACAACAACTCAACAATACTCAACTCTCACATGAATCAAATCATGGCAAACTATGAGAAACGTAATAAATAAAGCTTCAAAAGTGACCAAAAAAATAATTATTTTTTGGGAATTTTTTATTATTATTTTTACTCTGAAAATAATTAGTCACTCAGATTGGCTTTTCCAGAAAAGACCCTTTTTTGGAATTTTTGGATCACATACTCCCATACCGGCTTCTTAGAGTCCATTGCCCATCCACATCTGTTTCTCTTGGCCCACTCTATCATTTCTACGTTCCCAGTATTTGCTATTGCAGCAAGAGGTCCGTCATCCCTTCTGCTGGTGTCCCATATACATCCTTTCTCTCTCAGCCATTTGACCATGGAAAAGTTGCCACTCTTGGCAGCTCTTGTGAGCAGCATCCCCTCTTTTTTATGCAGAGGGCATCCCTTTTCTACAATGTACTTCAATATATCCAAGTCACCAGTGACAATTGCATCCTCCGCTGCGTAGGTGCTTCCAAACTTGAGACCCTTCTCTTGTGCCTAAAGTAACACGGTCCAATGCCTGCTCCTTGCGGCTGCCTCATATAATCTGGGTTTGTACATCTGATGTCCCCATGTGTATGCCCATTGCAACAACTGTTTGCATTATTGCTAGAACCTGAATATCATGTTCTTGAATTCTGGCTGCCTTGACTGTTGTCCAAAGAGCCACTATGTAGAGCGTCTATATGCTGTGGCAGAGCCACATTGTGTCCAACCCTACAGCAGACTTGCTAATGCATAGTGGCTGTCAACACAATCTACAGAGCACAACAATTTACACGCACCAAGAATTCAAAAGAGATATTAATCACCTTGAGATCTCCCTTTTCAGCCACAGTGATGATTGTGTTCTAGTCCCATTGACAGCCTTGTGCTGACAACCACGCAAGCATGTCTATATTTCCACTCAATGCAGCACAGCTGGTACTGTCCTTGACTCTTCTCTTATCCATCTTTTTCTTCTCCTCCTTGAAATACCATCCAAAGCACTGGTGTAGCCACAGCAGTAATGACAGATGTCCACCACTACAGACAGGACGGAATATTGCAGGTGTACTGAGTGACCGCCATTTCCTGGAAGTCTCTTCCACTTTGCAATTCCATGTCTTATTGACAAGAGAAAGAGAAATACATCCACAATGGTGAACGTCTCACAATCACAGAGATCACATCTGCATTCAATTCGGGCACTGAACGCTTCAGTTTGTGTGGCCAGATGCAGGATTGACGCAAATTGTGTTTTGTGTGTATTTTATCTTGTGTTTATGTTGGAAGATGAATCTCCTCACACTTATCTGAGCGGCAAAGCAGCATATTTTGTGCGTGCGGCTGTGCTGCAAAACAATGAGAACTCTATTAGATGTAATTTCACAGAATTGTTGCTGCTCTGCAACATATGTCTGCAATAATGAATCACTGATTGCTGCAAAAGTCAACATTCTGTGGCTTGCTCCATTTTAAATCCCTAAGAAGTGACACAACTCACTCTTGCTCTCTAAGAATGTGCTAAGCGCAACCTTTGCTTTAACCGCTATTTCCAATTCTGATGTTTGTGATGACGCAACAGGATAAGCTTTAGATTGGGGTGATTGTTAGCATGTGTGCATTGTCATCTTCTACTCTTGTTATTATGGATGAGAATGGGTTGATCATGAAGACTATGCTTTGTCTAGATGACAAGGTGAAATATTTTAATTTAAATTGCATATTTAACTTAAAATGCATAACATAAACACTTTTACACTCTATAGGATCAATTTTTTATAAGAAACCCAAAAACATAAAAATTAAGCCACTAGCTCTATTACTAACAGAGGTATATGACATTGATTGTTTGGTTATTTTTATGACTGATCATAAAAACAATTATTCATAAATATGATTTATAAGTTTTGTTATATCTTTGTTATAAGGATAGACATAAAGATATAGTTAAAATATTTATACAGAGCATAAAATTTTGGTCCTGAGAACACTATTAAAGTATTGAAATAAGCCTTTTCAATAAAGTTGCAAATGATCACTTTTGTAAACAGTCATTTTTATGAACAGTCACAAAAATTAAGGTACATTTATGCAGATTATCTTAAGCCCTCAAAAACAAGAGATACAGAACACAGAATCAACACATCAATCAGAGCTTCCAAAAGGGCAGAAGAATGTAACAGGGAAAGTGATTTGTCTCAAAGACCCTGATGTGTACATGCCACCTACAGCAGCATACGGAACAACATTCACAGGAGAGGTACAAAGATCACACTGATGAATGATTTCTGAAGTGCACAGAAAACTGCTTCCAACATCTTTTGTTATTATTGGCAAGGAGCCAGTGTACATCTTCTAAAATTTCTTAACCTTGAATTGAATAGAATAATTTGTCAACTTGCATCATTTGAGAGATATTGACAGTGCACACAAAACCCTCTGATTGTGATGTCCTTCTTAGAAATCATCACATATTCTGGATGATTGCTGCCAGCTTGATCAATACAACAGTTCCTCAAGTTGATCCAGTTTGCAGGTGAAAAACTTTATTGTCACATTTGATACTTTTCTTTTAAAACCCTGGACTTTGGTGAGTTGCAAATTGATCAGCAGATGATAATCAAAGTTCAAATGCCAAGACACTTTTGCTGGCCATGTTCAGCCACTGGAATCTGGCGAATAAAAGTTTGGAATTAATCCGATCAACACTCAACAAATTTGTGATTTTCTCCGTCTTGAGACGAACTATTTCGATCAGGCCTGCTCAATTCCAGTCAAGCCTGAATTAGTCCGAGAATATTCCCGAAAAACGGCAATTATTCCATAAAAATCGGAATTATTCCTCTTATTATTCTAATTTGTCTCCAAGTCACAGAGAAACGATCTTCTAAAAATTGGGACAGTGCCATCTCCAAGCACGGCGGTGTTCCATATTGATTTAAAAATTGACACAGACGATTACACATGTATTTCGATCTCGATCTCGATATCTCAGAAAAGCCCAAGCACCAATTATTCTCTCATCGTCTATCTCGTGTCATCATTGTGTGATACAAAACAAGATCACCTGTATCATCTTACTAAACTTGTGCCACTGATCCCAGGTTCTTCTCTCTCTTGAATTTTCTCATCATGAACCAAAGGTACACAAACAGGATCACCATGATCAGCAGCTGAAACAGCATGGACAATTTCTGTGATGTAGAAAGACCGTCTTGCTTCGTCGAATAAGAAGCCATCGTTTGGCCAAGATGAGTCCACAATATTTGGAAAGGCAATAGTCCTATCCATGTGAAGATCAGAAACGATGAGAATGTGATGTCTGTCACCTATCATTCAAGTCAATCATCTAAATGTTTGATCATTATTGCAATGGCTCACCGCGAACAGACTATTTTGAATCCCAAAAGGTATTGGAGATAATCTCATCAATATGCACACCAGTCTGTTCTCTTTCGACTGGGCAAAAAGGCTCATGAAGAACTCAAAATCGTCTCTGCCCTGAGAGCTTAAATAAAATGAATAATTCGATTTATATATAGATCTAAAATTAAATTTATTACCTTAAACTTTCGCTCTATCCAATTTCTCGTAAAATATCTCGAACAGTAGAAGGCGACAGAAGCGCCTAATAAAGAGGACAGAGATACAGTTGTTGTGCCTTGGACGACACCATAAAGAGCTCCAGCTCCGAGTGTAAGAGGCGTGTAGCCGCCAACAATAAAGGGGAAGCTGATCTACAAACATCAACCATGATAAATGAATGGAAGTGTCAGAATCAAGGTTTTGAAAAATGATTCTTACCAGGATGAATGCTAAGGCAAACATGAAGTTACCCCACACACCAAAAGATTCCACCCAAATCAAAAATTGGGAGAGGATTTTACCACCACCATTACGATTCAACCATACAAGGGCATATATGACTATTCCCGCAAGACCGACATAAAGTGATTTGCTGACAAGCGAGAACCACCATGGATTCGCTGAAATTGTTCATTTTTTACAAATATTGAGAAATAATGCACCTCTTCGACTTTTTTCTTGCGACTTATCTTCTTCTACATCTATTTGTGTCCTTTCTTCCACATCTGGATATTATTAGCAACGTTGCAATCAGAATCTAATCCACACCCGTGCGGCTGACAACAATATCTAGAGGTGGAGACCGACATGAAACAGCCGATTTATCCTCCATACAGGACTAATGGTCGTTGTTTCGCGGGAAAGATCTGCTTTCGCGCCTTCTGCAAAAAATCGAGAATCCAAGAATTTCAAATATTTCAGAACACAGCACAGTCATCACCCCATGAGCACTGAAGAAGTATTCAGTCTCCCTACACAAGAGTAAATTCAATGATTCGTCTAATAATGACACAAACAGTTACCACAACGATGGTGATGGTCAATCCAAGAGCTGGGGCATATTGACATCAGACAATCCAAAATTTAATCACGTAGAACTGAAGAGCGTCGGTGCGATCACTTTTGGCAGAAATCAGTGAGAGGTCGACTTGATCGTGTCCTCTGATCTTTCCAGGAAATGTGACAATGTCATCGGCACAGACGCCCTGAAGATTTCTGGCTTTCATTTTACCATACAACTTGTACGAGACGTAGTTTATGTTGAAGACACCAGGTAGACACCTTTCGCCACCAGATTTATTGTCTGACTGAAATCAGTTCGAATGGAACGTTCATCGGCACACAAAAGCTTGTGAAGAACTTATCAACACCATTATGTGATGGTGATGTTATCTCTCTTGTTGGAAAAAAGGGAAGCCCAGAATGTAAGCGTTTTTTTTCTTTTTGTGACAACAAAATCATGATCTTCCAGGCATCGTGAATTATACGTACAGACAATTGTTTCAGTACACAGATGAGCTGACAGACAGTCTGATAGAGGTTAAACAGACATATGATGTCAGATCCATCATTGGCTCGTGAGTGTCATCGCGGATAATCTATCATTTGAAATTCTCATTTTGGTAGGGGAAACTTCAGCTCTGTACGTCTTGGCATACATAGAAGCTCTGGCCGAAAGGTGAATGATGTGCAGTGATGCATCATCTGACGGCATTAAGGTCGCCATCAAGACTATAAACAAGGCAAGGTCATTAAGTCTACGCCTCGATGTGAAGCAACTTCAACGAGAAATTGATATTTTGGCGCGAATGAGGCACAAGAATATTGTTCGAATCTTTCAAGTGTTTCAGACGGACAAATACATCCATATCATTCTTGAATAGTGAGTAATTGTAATTTGTGGTACTTCTATCTTGAAGAAGATCTAAATTTCGAAATTTAAGAATTATTTCATTTCCGTCTCACCATTTTACATCGTTGTATATACCTAAAAAACGCTCAGTGCTAGCGGAGGGGATTTATTTGATCACATCATGAACGAAGGAAATTACAGAGAGACGGAAGCGAAGAATCTATTCAAGCAGATTTTGGAAGCTGTAAACTATTTGCACAGTCAAGGAGTGAGCCACAGGGATCTCAAGGTGAGTTATCCCTGTCATAGGTGATGATGAAATTAAATAATAACAGCCGGAAAATATATTACTGTTGGAAAAAACAACCAACACCGTGAAGATCACAGATTTTGGTAAGTATGAAATATCAAATTTGTCGAAAAATCACTCTGAATGAAAAGAATAATAAATAACTAATAACTATGTAGGGTTGGCGAGGATTGTGGGAGAAAAAGAAACGATGACAACAACATGTGGAACACCACAATATATTGGTATGACTTTTGATACAAAACACAGTCTGAGTTATGCAGCGCCTGAGGTGTTGAGAGCGCCAGAAAGCAGTGTGGGGTATTCCAAACAAGTCGACATGTGGTCTTTGGGCGGGATCTTATATGTCATGTGAGTGTCATGTTGACACCTGTCATATTGACATACATTAGGCTCTGTGGTGTTCCAGCTTTCGACGAAGGAAGACAGCATTCGCTAATGGATCAGATTTGCAAAGGGCTATTAGAATTTCCTCCATCATTGTGGGACGGTGTGTCACAAGCAGGTGAAATCTAAAACACACGAAAATGCTGAAGACTGTCTTTGTACATGAAAATTCACGAGGATTGATAGATAATTAATATATACAGCTCAAGATTTGATAAAAAAGCTGCTGACAGTCGACCCAACCAAGAGGATCACAGCATTAGAGGCACTATCACATGACTGGTTCACAGAAGAAGAACCGAAGGATTCTTCCAGTCCGCTGGAAGACAGCCAGCCAGCAACACCACACAGCAAATCCCTCTCTGGAGTCAAGCAAAAATTGAAAAAGCGCGCCGAGGGTGGAACACCTAAGAAGAGACTGCAGGTACCGGATTTTGACGAGATAACCTCAGAGACATCAGAAGATTACTCGACCAGAAGGGGTTCTTCGAATGAGGACTCCTTCTTTGATCGAAAGAAGATCCGAAGGACGTGATCCTTTTTGTTTTCGCAGCCTAATAAATTCGGCGCACTGTACTGTTGCTCATCTTACGAATCAATCGAAAAAGCACCATCAGGTGATGGTCAGAGGGATGATTGTTTGGTGCATCCCCCTGATTCCCCAAAGTGAGGTCTCATTCCCGCATTTCCGGAGGAGTGACACCTGCAAATGAGAATTAAAAAGTGACACACAACTTGCCATAAAAAACTTCAATTCCCTATTCGGCCGCTCAAGTTGAGCGACGATATCCATTCATTTTAGGGAAGAAGAGGGATGAACACCAGGCTGATTGGGCTCTTGATCAGTGCCACTTCTGTGGCTGGCATCTGTAACAGTGTGTCTTGGGGAACTTATCAAAAGGCTCTATGGTCAGGAGATCTCATTACTTACAACCAGAACTTCGACAATTCTGTTGGAAGGTGATGATTTGATATTCGTTTTCACGAAATTGAAAAATGTCAGGTCCTCCCAGATTTTCCACGCCTATTTGAACTGGGATGATGGCTATCAAGGTCCAAACAACAATGATCTTACCTACTGGTCTGATTTTCCCAAATGGATCAAGTCTATGCAGACTTACACCTCTTCCGGATCGAGCAGCAGAGTTCCGCTCATAACGTGGCAACCTTGGAAGAACCCTGTGAGTAGAAGAATGACACCACCTGTTCTCATATCATGACAGTATTCTGTCTCTAACAATGCGTTCAAATTTGCTGACATTGCCGCTGGCAAATACAACACCTACGTAGACTCTTTCTTCAAGGTTGTAAAGGGTTTGGGTCCTCTCGTCTATGTCAGGTACGAAGTGTCATCTTTCACTTTTCACTCATTCTATTAGGTTGGCACATGAGTTCGACGGTTTCTGGTACCCTTGGGGTGCAGGTGGAATCTTCTATATTAAATCTTTCATCATCGAAGCCAACTAAAAGCCTCCAGTTAACGGAAACACCGGAGCTGGATATCAAAACATGTGGAAGTATGTCTATGGACGTGCCAAAGCCAGCAACACCACCAACGTAAAGTTTGTGTGGTGCCCCAACCACTCTAACGGCAAAGGCGTGAACTTTGAAGACTGGTACCCAGGCAAGTTCTTCAAACAACACCTCAGTCGGCTCATGTCCACAGGAAACAGCTATGTTGATTGGGTCTGTCTGGACGCATACGCCGACAACACGGCTGTCTCCTTCGCACAATCCATCACCACGGCCGCAGCACCCGCTAACCCTTACCAGAGGCTCGTCACCCTCACCCAATCAGCCAAACCCATAATGATTGCTGAATTCGGCGCCCAACACACCTCCGGTAATGTCTTCGCGCGTTGTAGATGATGTTTTCTGACAATGTGGTAGATTCTGCCTATGGAACCTGGTTGAAGAACATGGTGTCCTCTTTACCCACTTCTTTCCCGAAGATCAAGGCCGTCGTGTTCTTCAACAGTGGAAGCTACTCTCTCAATCTGACCGCCTCGGCCACTGACGCTCGAACTGCACTGAAAAGCCAGAGTTGCTGATCAATTGAAGACTTGCATGTAATAAAATAAAACAAATTAAATTGGTATTGAAAAATTTTATTATTTCGTTCATTAGCAGAATTGCTTCTGCGTCAGCTGGCCGTTCGGGCAACAGTAAAGAGATTGGCTGTAACAAGCGGCTCCACAAGAACACAGACCGGCACCACAAGCTCCCTGTTGGCAGGTGTTGGAGGACGATGACGTGGCTGGGCTGTTGCTTTTCGTTGTAGAGGCCGGTGCTAAATTCTGGACTGTTGTAGATGCGGCAACATTCTGTGTTGCGGAAGGTGCGGCGTTGTTGTTTGAAGAGAAACAGAATTGGGCTTGTTGCAATTGTCCGCTCGGGCAACAATATTGCGTGGGATTATAGCAAGCTTGTCCACAAGAGCATAACCCAGCACCACAACTTCCTTGCTGACAAGTTCCGGACTGAACTGTAGAGGGTACGTTGTTCTGTTTTGTTGTGGATGCCATGATATTCTGTGAGGTTGTAGACGGGGCGATGTTCTGTGAGGACGTTGAAGGTGCGGCGTCGTTGTTTGCGGAAGAGCAAAATTGAGCTTGTTGTAGTTGGCCATTTGAGCAACAGTATTGTGAGGGGTTGTAGCAAGCTTGTCCACAAGAGCATAATCCAGCACCACAATTTCCCTGTTGGCAAGTTCCTGAGGGGACAAAGGATCCAGATTGTGTCGTTGGTGCCACACTCCTGTACACTGTAAACAACTCTCCTTGTGACGTGACTAAAAACAACGTTGTAGAAGCTCACCCGCTGCAAAAATTATTTGGTACAGTTGAGAGAGTATTTGGGCCATCTTGTGCCCATGGATTCTCTGCAAATCCGCTTTTGGCGGAATTAAAGTCGTAAGCTCCACCGGATTTTTTGACCACGTTATCCACTGGGAACTGGCCCGAGCCTGTCCCAGGGGTCAATGCTACCACTCCCATGTATACGTCCGGCATTGTCGTCCAATCCTAAATTCCCGATGAGTTTTCATGAGCCTCTACAACGAGACGAAAATACCTGGCCGTAATAAGCCACGCCCTTCCAGTGTTCTTCATTGTACGAAAAATAAAATCCTCCGATGGCTCCTTGTGTCTTGTGATTTATAATGTCTTGGAACATCCCAGGGAACCAAGCAGGTACATCAAATACCGGTGTATTTGAGTGCACTCCCATCTCTCCAATTAGCATCTACAAATGTAAATTTAAACAGCAGAGAAAAGGCGGGAATTCACTCACGGGCTTGCCGGACTCACAAGACAACGTCTTCCAGCCGCGTTGCTGGCTGCTTCCGCTCCACAAATCAGTGAATGTGAAACCTCTGTAACCGGCATTTGACATGATCTGCACTCATCAGCGATCATCCTCTATCTACAACTAACCAATTCGACGTGTAGATCTGCAGCCATCTGGTTGTAGTAGGGTGGATAATCAATTAGAGCAGAAGTGAAAGGGACTGCTCTGTTCCATTTTTGTAACTGGTAGCTCCTCGCAAAATCAATGTAACCGTTGATCATATCAAAGTAGGATTGGGGTTGACTGAAGAATTGCAGTTCGTTCCCGAAGGTGAACATGAGGAGGGCGGGGTGCCACCCCACCTGTCAAAAGTGTCAACAACTTGTTTGGTGTCGCATTCAAGCGCACCTCATCGATCAAGGTGGTGATGTAATAATGGATGAAATCTGGGCTCAACGAGGTCAAATAAGCGTCTCCCGCGAATAGAGGGAAGACAACCTGCTCTTGTCAGATATGAAATCGAATATTATAGACAAACCTTGAATCCGTACTGTTGTGCCATGTCTAAAAAGGGTACGTGGTTTGCACCTTGGATGGTCTTGTCCATGTATCTGGCATCGTTTTGAATGGACTGTTGTGTTGCAGGATGAGCGTGGTAAGTTCTGATTGTGTTGACACCCAATTGTTGAATGATGGGAAAGTCACGCTGCCAAAGGGCACTCATGCCTCCTGAGGGCCCACCAATATAAGAAGTGGCATCCATGTAGTCATCATAAAAACAGGGCGAGATGGTGTTGGTTGAGAACTGTCCCGGAATGACGAACTTGTGTGGAGTACAGTAACCTGTTAGTGTTAGGTCTGAAAAATTTCTAATCATACCTGTCCCATCAGTCTGCTGTTCAATCTGTTTGGCCAAAGGTGTGGGTGAGTAAGTGATACCTAAAGTCTTTAGGTTGTTGTGTCGTGTGAGTTTAGTTTACCTTTGATGAAGAACTCAGTTTGACCGTAGAATAACCGCAGATTCTTAACAGTGACCGGAGGGCCGACAGTTGTTTGAGCTGCGACCAGCGCGAGAGTCGCGAGTAAAATATGGAGTATCATTGCGTGTTTGTGCGTGCGTGTGTGCGTGTGTGCAGAAGCTGCGGGTGGCTGTTGGATGCGTGCGCGGTTGGTAATGGACGAGTATCACTCCCACATCCCTGAAATCTAGCGGAACTGTCACACCAAAATCTCACGGAGATTCACAGCCGACATCACCTTCCACAACCTCAATGCCCGCCCATCAGCTTTATCGATTGTTCGTTTATGGGGTTTAGGGGGTTTAGTCAATAACCTGATAAAATGAGCACCCCAGAGCTATTGACATTTTGCGAGTAAGATAAATTCGTGTCAATAATATGTTCTTCTTTCATTCCAAACTACTCGATGAAGCTCCAAGGAGCCTATATCCTCTATGGCACCCTCTGATAAGGAGAAAATATCATTGACAGAAAAATAGAACTCGGGATCGAACCCTGCACCTGACCTCACGGAAATTTTCAGAAACTTCCCTCATCTCCTCAAAATCATGTTCACATCGTGATGTTCATATGACATCGCCATGAACAATTTTGCCATCAATACAACAGAGTAAGCCCAGTCACAAAATTTAAGCTGATGGATCGCCAGATATCAGAGAGTTTTGGAAGTTCTCAACATTTTACAGAAACAAAGAGAGATCACTTTGGCAGACATCCAATCGCTGAGAAACGAAAGAGAAACCGCTTTATATAACCCATTACAATTTGCACAACGCTTGAAGAGAAAGGTATCACAAATTGAATTGAACATCCTCAATCTTTTAGGAAATCATACTTCCAAAACCGCAGAACATCATACCTGTCCCTCTTGTTCCATTTGATAAATTCTTAAATGAGAGACCTGCTGGCGTCGATAAATTCTTAAATGAGAGATCTACAGGCGTCACTTCAGAGACTGAAGAAGTTCCACCACTAGTTCAACTTCCTGCCAAATTTATAAAGGTAGAGGACGGCTATATGTCCCCACCGCCACCACCAGGTAACTTCATCGAGCCTCCAGTCGATCCACCAAAGGAAGAGGTCATGTCAGCGTCAGAAGAACAGAAGCCAAATATTGTAAGTTGACAGACTCTCAATTCGAATTATTTGTGTGAACATCAAATTTCGTCCATGTTCCAAATTGGTAACAGCTAGACCTTCTATGGTTGGGTACCAAAATTTTGACACCGACAGATGAACACAGATCCGCCTCATGCTGAACGACCTGCCTCTTTCGGCCAGAGTTGGTCTGTGGAGGAACAGAATAAACTTGAAAAATTGCTGGTAGAGTACCCTGACGAAGCGGTGTCTGCAAACAGATGGAAAAAAATCGCCGCACATCTGCCAAACCGAACACCAAAACAAGTGAGTTTGTACTTTCAAAAAAAAATTAAAAATTTTTTCTCGTGGCCAAAATCATATTTATTGAATAAAATCAGGTTGCCAGCAGGACACAGAAATTTTTTATAAAATTAGCGCGGGAAGGCAAACCGGTGCCTGGCAGGATGCCAAATTTAGACGATAAAAAAAAAAAGAAGGCGGATAGGCTTGCGAAGCGTGAGCAAAGGGAGAAAGAGGACAAGATGCAAAAAACGAAAAGACAAACAAAGTGAGTACTGAGGTTAATATCAATGTCATTCTATTATCTTCAGGCTTGACGGTGGCTTTGCCACGATTGAGTGCTTGCCGAGAGGTCATAGCCTTGCATGGCTCAAAAAGATTTGTTATAATCGAAAATATTATGGTGCGTTTAATTAATAGTCTGTGTCTTGACGAAATTGAAAATAATAATTTCAAAAAATAATATTTCCCAATGGGTTATCATATCAAGACTTCGCATTTATAGTTGAAATTTGTTAATTTATGACAGAAGTGGCAATAACAACCCAAATAAAAAGAAGAAGAGTGAATATTACGAGCCTCCACAAGTCTTAATGTCAGAGGACGAATCTGACGACGAACTCGAAGACGAGGTGACAATCATTTGTACCGGGAACGAACAAATTCTGACACTATTAGGTCTTGAAAGAGCTGGGTCCAGAGTTGAAAGACACCGAAGAGTACCAAGAGCTGGTCAGACTGCTAAAAACGGAGAAGGCAAACAAAAAGAAGAAAGCAAACGAGAAGATCATTGATAAAGAGGTCGTCGAAACCCCACAAGAAAAGCCTGAGCACGTGCTGGAGTACAACTGGGAGTATCAAGGTTCTTCAGACCAGAGATATCTCACCCCGAATTATTTTCCGACATAAAGTGAAATTTTTGATACCGTTTCAATATTTGTCTACATAGATGACACTGGAGGATTTGGGGGATTAAATGGGTTGAATGGTCTCCGTGGACGAATACAAACTCCTGGAAATGGAAGCTCTTCCCCGGCGTGGAGATCCGGTATAAAAATCACAGACATCAAATTGCACAAAACGAAAACATAAAACATGCACACGAGAAGATTATTTTCAGCGATTCTCACTCTTGGTTTATTGTCGGTTGCCTCTGCAAGGATCCCCTTGATAGGTTCTCTCGGCGCATCCAACGGTGGTTCGCACCGTAAGTTTTTTATTTTTTTCCCGCCAAAATATAAACTCGAATTTTGAATATCAACAGCGGCTGCGAGGGCGAATTTCTCACCGTACGGCCCATATGGTTGTTATTTTGGCAACCCATATGATTGCAACCCTCCTGGGGATTATGGTGGCCTTTATTCTGGCTATCCCGGCTACCCTGGTTACGAATACGGTTACCCTGGAGATTTTCCGGTTGCTCCCTTCGCGATCACACAACATGCAACTAATGAGGCCGCACCTGTAGTCGACGCGTCTGGCGTTCACTCTTCGGTGAGTTCTACTCCATTTTTCATAATTTATTGATAATCTTCAGGTCCAAGATATGGCCTCCACCGTGAGGACCTTCTTGCCGGGGTTCAACCAGCCCACTTATGTGTATCAGCCCTCTTACACCCAGGGCTATTACCAGAACCAACAGCAGCAAGGCCAGCAGGGATATCCAGTTCAGTATGTTCCCAACCCCTATACCCCCGTCTACGCCGTCTATTAATAAAATCTGTACCAATTTCTTCTATGTTTATAAGATGACGTGTCGCCATAACATTCTTGCTGCCGAACACCGCTGATTGAACCGCGCATTCGGAACTCTATAAACGTACGACTGTTGGCTTGAAATTCAATCCGAGAGTTTCAATGGAACACATAGTTTATTTTCAATAATCCGTGAAGAAAGTGGAAGTAAAGACCCTCTTTCCGTTCTCCCAGCAGAACGGCTCTGCAAATCTCAGCCCGTTGAACTCCTCCGGTGGATACTTAAAGATAGCCGGGTTAAAGGTTTGTGTCGCCATCCACGTCTTCTGTACAAAGTCGACATAATCAGAGAGGTACTTCGATATCGCGGCTCCTTCGACAGTTTCAAAAAAGAAGGAGCCTTGGGTGTGGTCCCCGAAATCCAACTTGAAAGTCTGAAAATGTCAGACTACAACGAGTCTATAATGTGACTCACGTCTGCGGTTCCTTCCCAGCATCGGAGGTTGTTAAGAGGGTATTCGTGCAAAACTTTCTGCTAAATTTCAGAGTTGTAGACGGTCAAAAAGATCATAGAAAATCAAAAAATCATATCACCTTGGCTTTTGCGGTTGTAAAAGTGATGGAGTCACGGGAAAAGCCCAAGTACATTGTTTCCAGTGGGATCTTTGGGTAAGCTTTCCCGACATGAGCTGTCAACTTGACCTGCAATCTCCATCAATCTCGTAAGATCTCGTCAGGATCTCACCTGAAAGAATACCGTGCCGTAAGTGCGTAGATTTCTACACAACAACAGGTATCTATATTTTGCAAACTCTTCCTTTATACCTCTTAATTTCTGATGTTCTTTGTAGATCATCTTCTCCAACTTTTGGAAAGTCACGCCCCAAAATTCGAGATAGTCCGTCGGCAAGAAGAACTTCAAGTCATTGAATCTGGGCAAGTTTGAATTTTGAATCTTGAAAAAAGGCGGGAACTCACTTGAGGAATCCGGACTGATGTATATTGGGGTTGTAGTCGCCAAAATTGATCTGTAAATTCGTAGCTGCGAGTTGTACTGCCTCATCCAAATTACAAGTGTAAACCCCAGACCTGATCGCATCTCGGCACTGTGCATGTCAATCTACATCGTTGTAGACGCGGCTTACCTGGCAGAATAATAAATTAAAATAAACAGGGTCGTTGTGCGTGATGAAGGCGTCATTGAAATGAAATTTCTTCTTGAAAGACAGGAGTGAATTTCTGTGTATTCCTTGGGACCAAAGTGTTTGGTAAGGGTTTAGCCAAGCTGAAAAACGTCAATATCCAGGTATTATTGCCAAGTGTGTTGGTGTTGCAGCTCTGCTGCAGATATGCAAGATGAGATTTCTGAATGGCTTACTGTCTGTCTCAGCATCCTGCAGCGAGAACTCCTCCGGGTTCTTTATGCCCACCTTCTCCGCAATCTCCACGGCCAAGTCAGATACGGTCTTGTTACCATCGACCTCTATCGACTTTATCGATTTATTCGGGAATCTGACTTGAATCTCCGCGACGCTGTTCTGGTTCCTCAATGACGCTGGTGATGTGAGTATTGTGTTGCGATGTCATGACAACTCACTTAGAAGACAACTGAGACATCTTATCATCTTCAAACAATAATTGATCTCATCAGATGGGTGGTACGGGACTGATGCATCTCCATCGAATAAGGGGTTGATCATGATGCGATTAGGGTCCTCATATAGAGGTGACCTCCTTACAAGCGAGTTTGTCTTCTCACTACCAAAGACTTGTTCATCTCTGCCGATGGATTTCTTCATCGCCATCTCATGTTGTTTCAACGTCATCCAACTCATGTTGGGGGGAGAAGAAGGTCTTGACTCTCTACAACTCGTCAGTATACTCGTTGTAGTTTCTCGTAAAAAGTAGTGATATTACCCATTGTGAGAGGGTTGATTCAGCACAGCTATGGCAGAAGAACCCACTGCTGAGTAATAAATCTTCTTAGGATCCTTTTTTATGGAGACGAAACTTCCAGAGTTGGAGATCTGCAGGAGGGGCTCGTGTTGTACAGAAGAGTTGTAGAGGGGGTTAACACTCATATTGTACACTGTAGTGATCAATGACAGTCATCTCAAGAATAATTTACCTGGAGGCTTGGAATTATTGAGCCCGCTCTTATTTAAAGGTTGTTCACTTGGGTAAGATAAAATAAGAGGGGCATAATTCATGGGAGAGTTTGTGAACACTGCTGTGACCTGAAAATAAATTCAGAATGCTTCCTCCGCAACAATAAATTCACCTTGTTGTGATTATGAGATTTGGAGGAGATGGATACACGGCAGGACAAGGGTGGACTTCCTGTGATGTCCATCTCCCTCGGATTCTCTGAAGAATTCAAAGAATTTGCCGCGAGGTTCTCTTGTGACGTCATCAGACTGTTCTTTTGGTACGTCTTTGATGCATAATCCCAGAGAGTCTGACATATTGCCTCGACCTCTACAGTGATGTAATGCTCAGCAAAGTCAATAAAGTCGACGAAAAGTCGATTGTTGACGGATTTCCACTGTGCCACGCGAAACAAAGAGCTGGACCACACCACCTGGTTTCATCAGAATAAGAAGAGTTGTAGATGGACCGACCTCTTTGCTGTCAGCGTCGACATGGATGATCCTATCTCGAGAAATTCCGAGGAAGATGGAGTGCACAGCTTGGTCCGGCAAGACCTACACGGTCAGAAATAAAGAGTCGACATTTCTTCACCTTCTCCACTTTAAAAAATGTGAAGTCGGAGGTCTTGAGAGCTCTTGCGTGCAGTATGTATCTATACTTAGCGTTGGTACTGTTCAATCCTGACAGTGCTTTATATTCTCTATATATATCCCCCGAGACCTTTCTGAATTGCTGTACATAGTCTGGGGGTAAGTATTCTTCATACACGCTATATTTATTCAGTCTTCACAAACAAAATAACCTCTCACTCTTCTAAAAACTCCTCAGCGGGACATGTGCAGTCACCAAATCTAATTTGGCATTGTAATGCGGCTAATTTGATGGCCTCATGTATGGTACATATGGTGGTTCCCGCCACAATGGCATCCAAAATCTGCCAAAAATGACGAGTGAGTCCCTCGTTATCGTTGAACTCGTTAATGTCGACATCGTTGAAGAAGAATTTCTTGCGTAATAGCAATGTGGTATTCAAAATGTCGACATCTTGTTCGCCGATGGATTTGTTTGGGTTAAGCCACACGCCAGGACCCAACTCCCCGTTGACTTCTCTCTGAACTTGCAACGAAAATTCCTCGGGGTTCGGCACCTTCATATGCTCAGCCAGTTGTAGAAGTGACAATGTTACCTCTAACTTCTGCCCAATCTCTTGAGATATCTCAGCCACTGTCTTGGACTCGTCTACAATGAAGGTCTTCACAGTGGTCCAAGGGCCAAGAAATTGTACCCTCAGAAGCGTCTGAACGGTTCTGAAGTCGAGAACATCCTGTTTACATTAGTGAACGTGAATGGTGAATAGACGTACTCCTGGTTTGAGGTCATAATTAGAAAGAGTCTTTTTGGGATCTAACCATCGTGTGGCTCTGAAGCCGGAACCCCTCTGGTACAACCCATACTTGGCCAGATCTGTATTGTCAGAAAAAAAGAGTACAGCTGTTTGTATTTCGGCTTTGCCGATGATGGTAAGTGAATGGGCCCAGTTTAGAGCAGATTAAGCTAACACACCACTTGGACCACCATCATTACGAGCGGCTTTTTCATAAATCTCTTTTACGGTCTCCTCCACAGTACCATGTAGCTTAAATCGAAACGTGATGAGGCGATTATGTCTGAGTAATCTGATCTTTAGCGGTATCTCTGTCGTGATGAGTTTAGACTGGACTGTCTTCACAGTGAACGCCATCAGTTGTTGTATGAGCTCGACCGGGAGTGACTGATTTCGTCAATAAATTATTATTACTGTTGTGGGGCATCACTCACTTTGATTGCATCAGTTTGGAGTGTCATGTAATTATCTTCTGTGATGATCCAATATAAACACATATCTACAAGACTCGGCACTGGCTTGACTGCCGTTTCTACCGCCATATTGTCCTCCATTTCTTTGTGTCTGATGTCCTTACGAAATCTCACGGGTCTGCCGCGAAGCTCTTTCGAAAAAGGAGGCAATCAGACAAAACCACCAGCAAAACTATCTTCGCTTAACCTTCTTACACACAGTATCTCTCTTCTTCTTTGTTTAGCCGAACCATCAACCTCTAAAGACCTCTAGTTCCATGAATTCCACGACCAATTTTAAGGCCTGGCACCGATCTCCGCAGATTGATTACTTGTTCCGCAGCAAATTATAATCGGATGCGGCCTTACCGGAGAACATTTCGGGTGGAGGACTTGGCAAGACACTCAGTCATTTTTCCTCAGAGTGGTCCAGAGGAAAACGGTGCGAACAAACAAACAGAAAGGTCCGTCCATCTTCCCGCTGCCTCGCCTCGTGCCACCGGTCATCAAGCAGGTGAGGAGCCGAGAGGAAGAAGCACAATATATATAATATGAATACGATGGCTGGTCTTCAACAAGACCGTCGCAAAGAAAAATGAATGAATGATTTTATGGGGGTCTGAGGACAACGACTGAAAGAATTTCAGGAGTTTATTTATCGACTACTACTACAACATGCCTCTTCGCGAATATAAACTTGTCGTCCTTGGATCGGGAGGAGTCGGTTAGTATTAAAACGGCTTCCAACATCGTCTGAGTACATTTAGGAAAATCCGCTCTCACCGTGCAGTTTGTCCAGGGTATTTTCGTCGAGAAGTATGACCCCACCATTGGTGAGTAGAAATGCAAAATAAAATGGCATGTTCGACCCTCTCATGCTTTGCAGAGGACTCTTACCGTAAGCAAGTCGAGATAGACGGAACACAATGTATGCTTGAGATCCTCGATACTGCCGGAACTGTATGTTTTTTCGGGAATGAACAGCACTCTTCAGCTCTTTCTGACAAATCTCCAGGAGCAGTTCACTGCCATGAGAGATTTATACATGAAGAACGGACAAGGATTTGTCCTCGTGTACTCTATCATTGCCCAGTCAACATTCAACGATCTCGGAGACCTGCGAGAACAAATTCTGCGAGTAAAGGACAAGGACGTCGTAAGTATACTTGTGGAACCGCACAATTTTTATCCTAAGCAAATGACCAGGTCCCCATGGTTTTGGTCGGAAACAAGTGCGATCTTCAGGACCAGAGAGTCATCGCTTCTGATGAGGGAGAGGGACTCGCCAGAAAGTTTGGCTGCACTTTCCTCGAGGCTTCTGCCAAGACCAGAATCAAGGTAGACGAGATCTTCCACGACCTCATCCGCCAGATCAACAGAATAGACCCCGTAGTTAACAAGGCCGCCAAGAAGAAGGGTGGCTGCCTTCTCCTGTAAATAATGGAAGAAGTAGAATAAAAGCCACAAAAATATTTTCTCCAGTCTCATCTTCGACAGCTAAATAGTTAATATATTTATCATTTGCCAATAGACGTATGAAGAGTATACTCGGGTGGTTTAGAGGAAGTTGGCGGGAAGGGTTTGGTGTAGAAAAATCGAAGCACTACAACCGGATGTGCTGAAAATGACATCAGAGCAGGAGATGAAGCCTCGAAGAACCACATGTCAGAGATTATAATCAAACCCTCACAATCGAGCCCGTGTGAGTCTTCGTTATTGTCGCATCGATCTGAAATCCTATTTACAGTGCTCGCCCGGAGAGTGTCACCAGCCCCTTCAAGAGCTTCCCCTCCATCAATCTCTCTGATCAACTTCGATCGGCTGAACGATCCAGCCCACATAAAACCAGAGGTCAAACCAAAGACAAAATTGAAGCCAAAGTCGAGATTAGTCCCACCAATTACACCACCAGATACAGTCAGAGATGAGAGGAGAAAATTCAGCGGTGAAGATGGCAAGATGAGATTGTTAGACGGTTATCGATTGGTAGGGATTGGAATCTGATCATGTGTTAATGAATCGCAGCTTAAAGCCACAAGAAGGGAGAAGCCAGAGGAGGTACCTCCTCATGATTTTACAAGTTTCAATATTAAGAAGGCAGGTATACGCGGCCAGAGTGGACAATCAGAATCTTGATGGCGCATCAACAGAAGAGCTGGAATTTTTCACTGGTCTCCACTTCCTCAGCGCCGGAGACAACAATTTAAGGATGGAGGATCTGACTGCATTATCCAACTTGAACAAATTGAAGCTCCCTTGCAACGGCATCAAAAGTATTCCTGACCTGAGTGGCTATTTCTTAAAGCTGGCGGTGAATTATTGTTTTTTTTCTGTACAAGTACATCCTAAATGAGGGCAGTTTTTGGACTTGTCGTACAATAAACTCTCTTCCAATGCGATAGAGCGCCTTGGCAAGCTCCCTAAACTCATTCATTTGGACCTCTCAAATAATGAGATAGGCATGTTTCCCCAGTTGCACAGAGAGTTATTTCCCTCCCTCCACACTCTCGTCTTAGAATTTAACAAATTCCAGCGGGATTCTATCATTCCTTTGGCAGTTTTGCCAGAGTGAGTTTTTTCCAAATTCAAAAAGTTTCGAAACGAATGGATATTTTCTTATTATTATTTTAGACTTAGACACTTGAACCTTGGAAATAATGAGATGGCCTCTTTTCCCATCACTGATGGCTTCGGGCAGCTCGAGTTTCTATCTCTGGTGAACAACTTCTTCACTTGTGAGAAGGATTTGGAAGGCATATGGGACCTGCCTGTTCTAAAGACTTGCCTGATTTGGGGTAACCCAATACGTAAGAAATGTAGGTCCAACACATTTACAATGATTTTCTCCCCTTGTAGTAGATTGTTCTGAACGAGTTGTAGACATAGAAGGACACTCTAAAGTGTCATTTCAAACGACGGCACCTTTATTCGAGGCGAAAGGTAAAATCTATTTTCGCGCCAAAACCATTCCACTCAAATTTCAAGCACCGATGCATTTCGACGCGCCAAAAATGATGAAGGTGGACGAGACACTCCAAAAAGTACCGGTTCCGATTGCCGAGGTACCTCTGTCCTCCCAAGAGAAAACTACGAGGAGAAGGCTAAAGCTTGTAGAGGAGGAGCCTTCCAAGTTTTTCATGACGCAGGTCTGTCATTTTTATCTGGTAAAGACTAGAAGGTCTCTCACAGGGGATGCACGTCACCAAATTATAAATCCAACCAACTTTGTGATTCAAATTCTTCAGGACGGTTTGCATTTCGATCACGAAGACGAGATGCCCATCAGTGACAATGAGTCTAATGACGACGGCTATGAAGTATATGACGCTCTCTTCGAAAGCGATAGGTGAGTTGCAACCTCCAATATTTTCTTGGAAGTAACAATCATTCACACTTACAGCGACGACGAAGAACATCAACACCTTCCACGCCAGCCTGCGGTTTCGGCGGTGAACGCGCTGCGCTTCGCTCTGAAGTATTCCTCGACATTCAACGACAAATTCTTCACCTTTGCGTCCTCTTTGTCTCCAGAAGCAAAGGTGGATGTCCTTTCATCACACTCTCATTCTCGAGATGAAAGTCCGGAATGCTGAAAATGTGCAGGATCGGCTTCGAGAGAAGAGAATGAACCGCTTATCGCCTGTAATAAAGGCATCCACAGGCCAATTACACATGACACAGCAAAGTAGAAAGAGCTCTTCACCGCTTCCAGAGGTGGGCTCCATTTTTGGCGGGAGATAATGACATGCACAGGTCACGTCACCCAAGTTACAGTTCAAGGGGACACCTCCTCCTAGCATAAAGGCCGTTACGGATCTTTTCAGTGCACCGTTCAAGGACAGTTGAGAATTTGAAATTTGAGTGTAGTCTTGGCGGGAATCCAGTCTGTTCATTGATCTTGTACATAAAGAACTTTTTCAATTATATATAGTGGTAATATCAGAGTTTCTATTCGAATCAAGATGTGCGATCTGCCTCTTTGATGATCTTTATGTATAATGTAAAATTTTAATGACGATCATCGTGTCATCTTCGTCCGGTCATTCCGACACTTCCACCAGTGTCTCCAATTCTTGCCTATCTTTCTTTGCACCGCTCTCTTCATGTGTCCTCAGGTGATTTTCTAGTGGAGAGTACTCAAGTTTTGAAAATATGTCGCTTCGTGGCTGATCGCACGATGCTGACAGGAGGTCGACCATCTTCCTTTTGTGGTTTCTCATTGCCGTCATTACTCGCCTCCTCTTTTTTGATGCCTCTTCGGATAGTTTGTCTTCATATTCAGGTAGTGAAGAGGGTCGAGTGTCTTCTGGTGTTATCGTGATTCGCCATGATGAGCGGAAGTTGTTTGAGAAATAATTCATCTTGGCGTAACCCCAAAAAAAAAGATAATGAAATGATATGACAATCAAAAATATACGTAATCCTCCAGGAAAAGGGTTGGAGGGCAGAAACCGATTAAGAGCTCTCGGTTGATACCGAGTATAATGCGGTATGACCACGCACCCCGAATAACAAAGACAGCGTGACTTTTGACACACTTGGGGGATGAAAATTTCGTCCTTGAGAGGAACCTGACCTTTCTGGTCCATTTTTTGGCATTTTGGAGGACATACACAAATGAGTGACCATCCCAACTGTTGGTGGGTTGGTTTGAAACATTTCCCGCGCAAATAAAGTTCACAATCACAACTCAACGTTATTTACGTTAAATAGACTGCAAAAGCACGGATGAAGGTCCCTCTACATGTTATTTTGAAATGCAAGCTTGATGACCCGGTCCATTTATGTCAAAATTGAGCGATCTTTCACGACTCATCCATGAAGGTCATGAGTGTTTAGAAGTCCAAAGGTGGTGTTCTCTCCATCTCTGCAAAGTATCCCTCTTGATTCATTTCTCGCTTCTCTCATAGAATAATAACATCGCGTTGGCGTTTAATAATTCGGTCATGCTCGACTATAACACTGAGTTCTATGATGACATACGATGCGACAAGACGTGATGTCATACCTTTTTGACTTCGTTGTCTGAGATATACCATGCAGTCGATTTTCCCGCCAAATATACCACATAATGCCCCTTGTTCTCGGAACCGAGATGCACCACAACAGATGATATGGCATACGGTCCTTCTTCAACTTTGTCTGTCTTTGTTGTTATGTTTCGCTTTATCGGTGTGTGTTCATATGATTCATTCCCTCCTGGTTGTAGATCGTGCTGTAGACGGTCGGATGTTCTATTTATTTTGGAATTTATTTGAATTTTAAGGACAGAAATATTGTCCGTTTTGTAGAACCAACAAAGTGAAAGTATTTTACAAACTGACAATGTTGTGATACAAAATAAAACTGACCGTGCGAAAAGGTAAAGCTTGTCGAAGAGGTGTCACTCTCTTTTCGGGTTGTGAAGAATCAAAGCTGGCGCAGTATGGATCCAGAGTTAACCTTCTTGGGAAACTGACGTGTGACTGTGTTCTCTCAGTTCTATTTGTCTCTTATATTTAACATTTTATATATTATCTTTTTTATTTCAAAAAGTTTTCTTATGATATCTTACCGTGATCTTACGACTATAACCTCTGCTATCGACAACGGCTCTGCGTAAATGCAGGCACAATATTTTGGGCTGTTGTAGAATCTGCAGCCTCTTGGACGCGCCGAAACAGTTACACTTTTCACATCTCCAGTCATTTATGAGCTCTTCCTCTGTATGTGTTCGAAGGTAATTCATCACGTTGTTTTGTGAAAAACCAGAAGGGCTCAGGGTAATATCAGTGAAGGGGTAGCAGGTCGAGTTCTGTCTAATTTCAAAATGAGAAATAAAAATATCCTCACTTTGTATTGACAATTTCTACACATTAATGTGCTGATCATTTTCCCTTCGAATGGACTGTTTATGAGGCTTGGAAGATGATTGGACATTTTGATGACCGGGCCTGTCAATAATGTCTTCTTTAACGTTGGAAGTTCGATCTTTTTGGAACTGCTTGAAGAAGCCAAGTAGTTGAGAAGACTCTGTTGGAATTCATGAGCGTCTTGTTGTTGAAGATTTAAGAATCTGCCCAGATCTGGTATCTTCTTTAGTTCCCTAACAAAAGATTGGCTATCAACATATGAAGTCGACTCATTCCCATTTTGTAATTCTGCATTATATTTAGATTCAATGAGAACGTCAAATCTGACTCACGTTTCTTCAACTCTCTTAATTTTGAGGCAAGGCCTCCTAACTCGGGCTTCTCCAGTGCTGATAAGTATTTTCGAAATTCAACCAGATGTAATAAAGACTGTTGATGCATCAGTTTTATTTATGAATCATCGTGGAAATTGATGAATCATTATGGACTCACTTGTAAGACACTGTTTGCGAAGCAACTGTTCCCGACGTTCGACAATCCCTTCTTAACAATCTTTCTGGTTGTTCCATTGGTCCCGTTAGACGACATCACCGATCCTTTCCAGATCAGATTTTGTTCTCATGATCTTGACTTTTTTATAAAACGTAATTCTATCATATCTACAATGTCTATTGATTTGACTTGTCCAACACAAACATCAATCACGTCACGATGAATACAATAGACGGTGTTTTTGACACCCTCGCTGGCCAGATTGGATTCCCTGCAGACCAACTCAAATTCATTACGAGTCTAATGCTCACATATCCTGCCGCCCTTGTCTTTCAATTGATCCCCAGAGATGCATACAATCAGAAACATCTTTTCTCAATCATCCTCTCTATTAGTCTTCTAACCTTCTGCTGTGGACCTTCTGCTTGGATTCACTCCTTCGTCTCTTCTCTCGTTACATACCTCATCCTCAAATTCTTTCCAGTTGGCATTGCACACAAGGTCGCCTTCGCATGGGCCTTTGGTTACATGTCCGTGAGGTGAGATTTATCATCTGTCAAAAATGAGAGATTTATGTCTATAGCCACATTTACATTCTGTTCACAAGCTACATGGGATGGGAGCTCGATTTTACGACCATGCAGATGGTGCTTACTCTCAAATTGACCGCTTTTGCTTTCAATTATTCAGATGGCAGACGTGATCCAAAGGTAATTTGTACGGACATGATTGATACTGACATGATCAGGAACTCACAGAGGAACAAAGGGAACGTCGTATCACCAAGCTTCCTGGTCTTCTCGAGTACTTCGGTTTTGTCTATTTCTTCCCTGGCTTTTTAGGAGGACCTTCCATTGAGATCAGAGAATATCAGAGGTTCATCGACCTCTCCATGTTTGATGACGTGTACTGCCAAGGTAACATACCTTCACAGAAGGTCTCTGCCTCTCTCAACGCTTTGGCCCATTCTTTAGCCTTCCTCCCTCTTACTGTCCTATCTGGATTTTTCCCCTGCACTTATTTCCTCACAAAAGAATTCTCACAACTGCCCTTCTATAACAGAGCGATCAGAATGTGGATCCATCCCACTTTATTCAGAATGAAGTACTACTTTGGTTGGTACATGAGTGAAGGAGCTTGTAACCTGGTTGGAATAGGATACAGTGGTTTGGATAAGAATGGCCAACCCAAATGGTGCGTCATCAGCCCACATTTGTCGTTGATCCGCACAGGAATCGTTGTAGAAATGTGGATGTCTGGAAGGTCGAAGCTGCTCCTAACATGAGAAGCATCACCACATTCTGGAACTTGAAGACTGGAGATTGGCTGAAGAACTGTAATCATCTCATGTCCGCCCTTCATGTTTGACATTCTGATTCCTGACAGATGTCTATTTACGCCTGACCCCACCTGGCACCAGACCCACCCTCCTCTCTACTGTCGTAACATACGGCGCTTCAGCATTCTGGCATGGTTTTTACCCCGGTTACTACGCGAACTTGAAGACTGGAGATTGGCTGAAGAACTGTAATCATCTCATGTCCGCCCTTCATGTTTGACATTCTGATTCCTGACAGATGTCTATTTACGCCTGACCCCACCTGGCACCAGACCCACCCTCCTCTCTACTGTCGTAACATACGGCGCTTCAGCATTCTGGCATGGTTTTTACCCCGGTTACTACGCGTTCTTCTTCCTTTGTGCCGTCCTCACTGAACTTGGAAAAGGTAAAGAATTCTGGATTTACGGATGAGTTTTTGTTGATGATCGACAGACATGAGGAGAATCTTGCGTCCTCATTTTGTCACATCGGAGGACAAGCCTATTCAACCTCGCAAGAGGTTCTATGACATTGCCACTTGCCTTGCCACGATGTGGTTCATCAACTATGCTGGTACTTCCCAGATTGTAAGCGCATCCTCTCCACGACATATGTTGATATTCTACAGTTGTTGTCTCTGGAGAATTCCTTGGTGTTCTGGCCACAATACTACTATTTGGGACACATCATCCCATTTGTTGCACTGGTGCTCTGCCGAACTGTTTTCAAGCCTAAACGTGTCCAGAAGAAAGTAGAATAAAGAATGCTTTAAGGTGCTTTTCTGTTTTTAAAAAAGATATTTTTATTTTCTCGAATATAATATTTACAAGACTATTATTAATATCTCAAGATTTATTGAAGATGTTGCAGTGGTCATACATTGCGTAATTGTGCTGCACGTCAATTGAAGCAGCTTCATTTATAAGATCATGCAGAAGTTCATTTGTTGAGGCACTAAGTCGATTTTTAATGTGTCCAAGCTGATGACAAGCTCAACAGGATTCAGCTTGGGGCCAAAAGATGGCAGAAGATAAATGTGAATTCCAAATCAAGCCTTGATTCTCTCAAGATCTTGTGTGACAGTCTTGGATGTATGTACATGCTGCATTGTCAAAAATAGCAACCAGGGAGTAGTCGTAACAACACGCCCCCCCGACCCAACGCCGGTTTGCCTTCGTCTTTTTTGACGTTCATTTCAGGTTTTGAGTCCGTCCACTGTCCATTTGCAGCGTAAAACATTCCAAGCCATCTACAAGGTAATAGATACCTCACCCAAAATTAGACGACGGAAATGAATTATAAGATATTTTTACGTTTTCTGACCATCACATCAGATCTTGTCCGTATCTTCTCGTCGCCGATCACCGCCACATCAAAATTCCAAAAGGTAATTATACGCTCGGACCAAACGATTCTTGGTCTTCAAGGCGTCGGCGTCAGTAT
>MZNV01002246.1:0-18229 GCA_002081555.1 Protostelium mycophagum | reverse complement strand
TTGCTTAGGTTGCGCTCTCCACAATCTATCCCTTCCCTATATGCCTTTGCTTGCATAAAAAAAGGAATAAAGCAACAATCATTTGATTTCTTGTTTTATTTTGGAAGATTTGTTTTGCTACAACTCCTTTCGGATCCGCCTCTCTCATTTGAAGGCTCATCTTTAACTTTATATTCTATATGTAATTTATTGCTTGAGGTTCTCTCTGATGACATAGTTCAATACTCCTCCGTGCTTGAAGTAGTTTAACTCTGTCTCCGTGTCGAATCTAAGCGTAGTGTTGAAGGAAGATACCTTGCCTCCCTCCACCTTGACGGTCACGTCTTGACCTGGCTTGGCGTTGGTGATGTCTATGCTGAACTTTTCTGTTCCAGTGAGCCCGATGGTGTCTGCGTTCTCTCCATTCTTGAATTGTAGAGGGATCACACCGAACAACACCAAGTTGGAACGGTGGATTCTGCCACGTGTCATTTGAAATTCAAATCGTCGGTCTGCGCGGGAAACTCACCTCTCGTAAGAGACGGCGACTACGAATTTGACGTTCTGCATCCACACACCCTTTGCAGCCCAATCTCTTGAGCTTCCAGAACCGTACATGGCTCCCGCCAAAATTACCAAGGGTGTCTTCTCCTTGGTGTACCTCTCGGCAGCGTCGTAGACGTCCAAGACTTCCCCAGAGGGGACGTGTACTGTCTGGGGTGCGGCCTTTCCGTTGCCAAGGAGCTTGTTGACGAGTCTAATGTTGGCGAACGTGCCACGTGCCATCACTTCGTCGTTACCACGGCGGGCACCGTAGGAGTTGAAGTCCTTTGGCTCCACACTATGGAAAATTCAGAATTCAGAAAAAAAAGGGTCGATTTTGTGCATAACCAAAAATAATAAATGATTTTAGTTGAAAAATGTATTCTTGCTTTGCGGCTGGCGGCAAAGACATCATGTTTTATGTTTTATGGTTTGTGGCAAAGCCACAAACATTTTGTCCACTGCAAAGTATGTTCTCGCCGCAAAACCACCGAACGCGGCTTTGCCACAAGACGAACCAAATTTAGCAAAACCACTGACCCTCTCGCTTCCAAATACCGAGCAGCAGGTGATTTTCTGGAGATATTTCCGGCGGGGGAAATGTGGTCCGTAGTGATGGAATCTCCCAAGTTAAGCAGCGCGTGGGCCGAAGAGATGACCGTCTCGGGGTTGACGTCCTTGGTCATGTTGTTGAAGTATGGAGGTGAGTGGATGTAGGTGGACTTGTCGTCCCATGGGTATAGGGTGGAGGTGGATGCTTGGAGCTCACTCCATCCGGCGTTTCCGTGTGTGACTTTCTGGTAAACTTCGCTGAACATCTCGCGGAGGACGTTCTGGGACACCGCTGCATTTCTTTAGAGGTGTTTTTGTGGGAATCTTGTGGTTGTTGTACAGTCGATCAAGATAGATTGAATCTGTAGATCTACCTTGTTCTACTTCCTCATGAGATGGCCAGACGTCCTTCAAAAAGACTGGTTCTCCATTGGGCCCGTGGCCCAGTGGTTCGGTCTCAAAGTCAATGTTGACTGTACCAGCCAAGGCGTAAGCCACAACAAGAGGAGGTGAGGCCAAATAATTGGCCCTGACATTGGGGTGGATTCTTCCTTCGAAGTTTCTGTTTCCTAGATGATGTCACTTTCATGTCACGTGACGTGTCATGATGTCATCACCTGACAAGACTCCGGCGGCAACAATATCGTTGGCTTCGATTGTGTCAGCCACAACGTCCAGGAGGGGTCCGGAGTTTCCAATACAAGTGGTACAGCCATAACCTGCGAGGTAGAATCCCAACTTGGCGAGGGGCTCCAAAAGACCACTCTTTGTCAAATATTCGGTGACCACACCAGATCTGGGCTTTTTGTCAAAATTTTGATTGTTGGAGAAAAAAATTGTCTCCAGATCTGCAGCGGGGCTGCAGGAACAAAGAACCTCAACAAAATATTTCCGAAGTAATTACCCGGGTGCCAGGGAAGTCTTTACGGCTCTGCTGACGTGGAGTCCGCGGCTGACAGCCTTCTGTGCGACGAGACCAGCGGCGATCATGACGCTCGGGTTGCTGGTGTTTGTGCAGGATGTGATGGCGGCAATCACCACACTTCCGTGTGATAATGTCTCCTTCTTGCCGTCGAGCTCGAATGTGGCGGACTTCTTCAAGTCTGCCTCTGGTATGCCGTATCCCTTGAATCCGACTTTGTTGGAGAGACACTGTCATCTATAAGTTTTGTTCATTTTTATCTTGGTCAAAGTATTCTGTACAATGCTATGCATGTGTACATCCTGCATAGTGCACATCCTGCATAAAGAATCACTTACAGCGCTAAAGTCCTTCTTCATCTCAGCAAGGGGGACGTAATCGTGGGGTCTCTTGGGGCCAGCAAGTGCGGGCTTGATATTTCCCAATTCTATTTCCATGGTATCGGTGAAGACTGGGTCTACACCGCTGTTGTAGTCTCTGAACAGTCCTTGCGCCTTCAGATAGCTGTACACGGTCAATATTCACGTTGTAGAATGTCAGCGCTTACGCTTCTATGTATGCGATCTTTTCCTCAGATCTGCCAGTCAATCTGAGATATCCCAGAGATTTCTCGTCCATTGGGAAATAACCCACAGTAGCTCCGTATTCAGGTGCCATGTTGGATATTGTGGCACGATCGGCGATGCTAAGAGATCCCGTACCTATACAACTGTGAGTACGTCTGTACACTATTCACGCTTTGCTGCAGACACAATGGCATTTGTATGAATTTCTTTAAGCACGAAATCAAGTGTAGAATGCAAAAACAGCACATGAATAACCACGTGCACTCACCAGGACCGTAAAACTCCACAAACTTCTCGACGACACCCTTCTTTCTTAATGCAGCTGTGATGGCCAAGACCAGATCTGTAGCTGTAGATCCCGCTGGCAATGTTCCTGCACACGTCACCATACCTTCTCCATCATCCAGATCTACCTGTCAATTTGACACCGATGACCTCTGGGAGCACCATGGAGATGGGCTGGTTGAGCATTGCGGCCTCCGCTTCAATTCCTCCGACACCCCAGCCTAATACTCCAAGTCCGTTCACCATAGGTGTGTGACTGTCAGTTCCCACCAATGAATCGGGGTACAGAACTCCGTTACGCTCGAAAACACCTCTGGCGAGGTACTCCAAGTTGACCTTATAGAGGTCATCATTTTTGTGATCATATGGAGGTGTCATGATCGGATTACCTGGTGAACAATACCAGCACCAGGGGGGACGATGGTGACATTCTCGAATGATTTGCTTCCCCACTTTAAGAAGATGAATCTCTCCTTATTACGGTACAACTCTAAATCCAAGTTCTCTTGCAGAGAGGTGGGTGTTCCATATGAATCGATCTGTGATTGTCAATTTTTCTCATTATGAACCATACTGACTGACCTGTACACTGTGATCAATGACGAGATCGACAGGAACGGCAGGATTGATGCTAGCGGGATCGCCTCCAAGTCTCTTTGTGGCATCTCTCATGGCCGCTATCAATCATCTCAGTTCTGAAATTGTATACTATAGTTCTCAATTCACCTAAGTCGACGACGACTGGAACACCAGTAAAGTCTTGCAGCAGTACTCTAGCCACGTTGAATTGAATCTCGACACTCTCTTTCTGTGTCTTCTCTGTGAAATTCAATTAGGTGGCTGTTGAAAATCTAATTTGTCCTTGAGAGACTCACCCCAGTTCAGGATCGTCTCGGCATCACTCTCAGGCACCTTCTTTTCGTCACAATTGCGAAGTGAACTCTCTAATAATACACGAATGGAGTATGGAAGTTTGTCTGTTTGTCATCAGTCTTTTGGAAGTTTTCAATTTTCTCATATCACTGACCGAGGCGTTGATCATTCAACTTCTTCAAGTTGTAGAATTTGAAAGTCTTTCCGCCAACAGAAAGTTGATCGGCTACACGTGCATCGAATGGGTTGGGCATGCTTTACTTGTTTTGATTTGATCTGTCTTTGTTGTCCGCGTTGGATTTTTCCGTTACAAATGTAAATGGATGAACTTTGTAATTCCCATATCATTTTCCACCAGGGAATGCCAAGTGATCCACACAGGGACGCTTTGGAATCCCTTGTTTTGTAAATCAAAATTTTCATTTGGCGCGTTGTAGTTGGGGTCTTCCCTGGCTGTATCCACGAGTCAACGTCAAGCATACTCTTTATTGTGTCAACACATCGCACCATTTGTTCTCTTTTGCGATGTTCTCTTCTTCCTCTGGAGTAAAATCGTTCTTCTGCTGGATGTCAGAAGCAATGCAATGTGATGTGGACTCACTATATTAAATATCTCTCTGATCTCCGTCACATTCTTGTTTTTTATGAGGTTGGCAAAGGTTTTACACATCAAAATGAGGAGTGGATGGATGTCGAGATAATTAGCCGCATGTACAAGTTCTAATTGGACGTCGTGTTCAATGTTTGTGAAATTCTTGTCCCAGACGTCAACATCATTTATGTTTCTTTCCACTTGTGTGTCATCATACTTTGGAAGTGGATGTTTCAGGTGATGTTCGATGTATGTAATTATAAGTTGAAGAGTTTTCCCTGTGATGTTAGGAAGGATTATTGGCATCTGACCTTCAAAATCTTCCATATCTGACAGAGTCAACCCAATCATGAGTCTCCTGACCTGACCTTCCAGCATGTTTTTGATTGTAGCTGATTCTTCGGCTACTTCTTTAGCGACATGATACTCGTGTTGATCTTCTGTGATAATCTTGATCAGCCCGCTCATGTGTTGTGACGCGCAATGACAAGTTCAGCACGAAAGATAAATGGATTTACAGTGATTCCAAAATGGAAAGAAGAAGACAGGCTAAACTGATGATGCATAATCATGGTTCTAAAACCTTTTCTGTGTTTTGCTTTTCAAAATCGATGACCACTCTTCTCAAGAACAATAAAAAGCGGGCTTTAATTTTGGCGCCAAAGAGGAAGTAGGAGATGTTTTGATTTTTCAAGTTTTTTTCTGAAATTAATTCATGCATCAATTTTTTTTAATAAATATATTCATAATGACTCTTTATTCAAAAATAATCAAAATAATCAATTGCCCCGCGGACACGGATTTGTACCAATTTCAAAATTATCGTTTGAAGCAAATAATTTTTCAACAATCCCGGTACGGAACGTGATTATCACGGTAAGGTGGTCACCGGGGTAACAATCGCTTACCGCAATGATCACGTCGCTTACCGGGATTATAAAAAAATAATTGCTTTCAAAATTAATTTTGAACTTTGTACAAATCCGTGTCCGCCGGGTAAAATATTCATCTGTTGAAAATCTGGCAAGTCTTATTATCCCGCTAGGTCGAGTTTGGACACTGTCAAAAATCCAAACTATTTTTTGTTTTCATTAATATCACCAAAATAAAAATTCCGTAGTTTCAGAAAGACAGAAAGTTTGCGTAAGGAGCGAAAATACGTTAAATTCCAGACCGTACGGATTTATTCAAAGAGGATTTAGGCTGGTGTGATAAGCAACGACGTCATACGTCATCATCCATAGTCATTTCACTTCTTTTTGTAGTCGGTTTTATAAATATTCACCTATTTTTATTTGGAATTGTGTAAGGATCTCCGCGGGTGGGACAATGCAAATGATCTTGTGATCGCCATCTGATCATCCCTTCAACGTCGCGTTTGCTGATTGATGTATCAACAACCTACCAACTGAGGAGACCAACAACCAAGACACATTCATCATACATAATATGGATTTATTTCATTTGTTTGTGTTTAAACACCCTCGTCTTCCTTCTCTCCTTCTGACTCTCTATTTAAGAATCTCACGCTGCGGTTTCTCTTCGGCTTAGGTCTTGGCTTTGTTCCTGAGGGTGGTGCTGGCAGAGGTCTGCTTCCAGAGTCGCTGTCTTTAACATCCTCATCATCTGGTGCCTGGACAAGTGGTGCCTTGCGAACGGGTGGTGCGGGGGGAAGTCCCTTCGCCCTGTCATATCTCAGTCTCGTTGTAGATGGTTGACGTCATCAAGATTTGTGAAGAGATTCTCACCTTGATGGTTGTTCGGGGTCATCTCTGATGATGGAGGAGAAGAAGATGGACTTGGCTCTTGTTTCATCTTCATCCCATCGAAGCATTCTTCTTCTCTCATCAGTGAAGATGAAGGTCGGAATGATGGTGGCCATGACCCACTTCCACAGCACGACAATTACCGCAAAGAGTCTCGTGACTCTGACGTGGATGGCAAAGTTGATGGCGGTGTAGACCCATAATATCACGCGGAAAAAGTATCTGATTCCTCTTCCCATGCGCACAAAGAATCTCTTGGCCGCATTTCCGACGATGGGGTCGTATTTGTACTGCTCGATTCTTGTGTGCTCTACAATCTCATCAGAAAAAATCATAAAGAACTACGTACTCTTCACGATGAGGTTCACTTGCTTCATGTCAGCGTTCATGAGCCTCTTCCACTGTTCTTCGTGCACAGAAGAAGGTAGAGATCCGGGGTTAAGTGCCATAGCTCCCCACAGCCAGATACCCGAGGGCAACAGGTACATCACGGCAAACACGAGGACGTTACCCGAGAGGATCAGCACCAAGAAACCCATCCAGAAGATGACAAAGGCGGGTCCCCAATGAGTGTGGTAGAATGTGTCATATAGATCCAACATAAAGTAGTGCTCCAGTCCGGTACCTTTGTGGTGTCAGGACGTCTTTACATCGTTGTAGATGATCGTTTGGTGTGCACTTTTTTCGCTGAAATGTGTGATTATACTGACCTCTTCCGGAAGCAAGGTAGTAGGCGGAATTGGTGAGACCGTATTGCCAGTAAGAGGAGACGTTAAGAATGTGGAAAGTAGAATAGACGTAGTTGATGATAAAGTTGGACACGAAAATCCAAACTCCCCAGACGAGTCCGTATTCCAAAACGAGTTGTAGAGCACCAGGAATCATAAAGAGATAACCGATCTGGAAAGTGAAGATACGCTCCGTCACAAAATAGGCGATTCTCTCCTCTACAACGAGTCAGCTCCATAAAACAAAATAAATTAAACTCACGGAAAATGAATTTCTGGAGAATGATGAGGACGAGCTGAGCGACCAGGGCAAACCAGACCGAGATCCACAGGATGGCGTGGTTGTGGTAATGCCCCACAGTGGAGTAGTAATAAGTGAGGGTCTGGAACCATGACACGGACCAAGTGGTGGTGAGCTGGTCGATGTACCTGGAGCAAGCCATCTGAGAGGCACCCATAGAAATCTTACGCTGAAACTTGGTGGTGGTGTATAAATCCACATCACGAGCTTTTCCGACCTGTTCTCGTCAGCTTCTCTTGGTAAAAAATGACAAGAATTGACCTCGTGGTATTCCCTGTGGATAATCTTTCCACCCTTCAAGATGGTGTCAAATCCGGTGAAAATATCCTCAGACACATAAGGAAGCTTGGAAAGGCCAGTCTCGGTTTGCACCCACAACGCGTCGATAAAATCAGGATGTCCGTAGTGAAGTCTGACTCCCAGTCTGGAGTAACATCTCTGGGTAAGTGTTCCGAAAGTGCGCTCAGCAAAGGCAGAGCACCAGGCAGTAGAGGACCAAGCGCCGGTGACGACAAACTCGGGGCATCCAATGATCTTGACCTATACACATTCAGAATCTCCTCTTGTCATAGGAGATGTGATGACGTCATCACTCGTAATTACCTTGGGGTCGAGGGAAAATTCACCGAGCATGTTGGGAATGAAGAAACTCTGAGGGAGCACAGAGTCCTGGTTAATGTCTATTGTCTGAACGATCATTCCATCAATAAATTGAGACATAAAGTTCTGATGGGCTGGCTTTCCGAGACCCAAATCGGCAAAGGGGCCAAACAATTCGGTCTTGAAATCGTAGACGGTGGAAGAGCCGGTGGATGTCTGTTTGACTCCGGAGATCAATCTTCCGTAATGCTTTCCGTCCTATTCGAATGAGAAATCGTATTGTAGATGGTCACGAATCTTCGTACCTCTTGATCGGGGTAGCAGATCTTGAGCTCGGGGAACTTCTTCCTTAAGAATTTGATGAAGAAAACGGCCTCGTGAGCTTCGGCTTCGTCTCTGGCAAGAGCAGCTCCGTCCATAGCGGCCTTCTTTGTTCTCTTGTACTTTCTGTAGTAGTTGGCATATGATTGGTATCCGACGAGGTAACTGTTGGGGTCAGGTTTCATCCGAATGAAACGTTGTAGACGCACCTGAATTTAGATCTGGCGATCTCCTCGGCGGTCTCCTGGGAGATGGAGGGATCTTGGATTCTGGCGAGCACAGCCAAGGCTGCGGGTGCCTGCATGAAACCGTGCACAGTTCGGTAAAGAGCCTGGAAGCGAATAGAAGCCCACTCACAGACTTTCATCTTGAGAGTTTGCCCTTCCTCGGTGGAATCGATCCATCTGTATAAATCAGTACAGAAGAAACAGACTGACCCATTTACCTCTTGGTCTTCTTGCCCTTCTTGTCCGCAGAAAGACCTTGCAGAACGTCCTTCTCCATTCTGGAGATCCAATCTCTTGCCTTCTCGCTGAGGCACTCCTTGGCCTTGAAGTTCTCCCACTCTGCGGGCTCCCCGTTGATGAGGTGCTGTAAGAAGGAAGACTGTGTGTTGTCGACGTGAATGATAAACTCAAAGGGGTAGAGGATCTTCTCTGTTCCTACAGGGGTGATCACGTTAACTGGCAACATGTTGACGACAGCTGTATTCTTTGTGGGCTTTTTCATGTTGATGTTGTTGGCGAATCTCTGAAGGTGATAACGGACCTAGAAAAATGAATATGGGGTGGGAGGGATCGAACCCGCGTACCTCCTTGACTTGAGGGGGGATCTCGAGCTCGGGTTGCTTCTCCACGCGGTCAGACAGATAATCATCACTTTGGTTCTCGCTGGCGCGGATCTTAAAAGTCAATCTCTGCAGCTCTTCCTGGCTGATCTTGTGAATATCGTAGAAATAAGTGACCGAAGTGTTCCAGACTTTGGCAAAAGCGACGTATTTCCTCATCTTCTCGACGTCTTTCTTCTTTTCGGCTTCTTCTTTGGAGGTTCCGTTCGCCTTGTCCTTCTTGTCTTTAGACTTCTCGGGCATCACCTTCTCGTCCCAAGCGATAGCGATTTTGGGAATGGGCATGTTGCCATAGTCACCAGTGATCGTTTCTCCAGAGGGGTGGAAGGCGTAAATCAGACCTGAAAAACATTAAGAGGATGTGGGAGGGATCGAACCCGCGTACCTCCCCAGTCCTTGATGTTGGCGACACCGTCGATCATTCCCATAATGAAACCGAAAATGGCGATCCAGCAAGAGAAGATAAATTGTACAGAACAGATGTACAAAAAGATGACGGGGATCCAGTTGATCAAGATGTAGGGGATCGAGGAAGTGACCTCGAAATTGTCGATCCAGCTCTGTGTTGCGGTACGGATGGGGTTAAGAATCAATCCCTTCATCAGAGCCACTTCGGAAATCACGACGAGAACCCACAATACAAAGACTCTCCATCTTGGCCCCCTGTAAAAGTTCAGAAGGTCTTGTGTGCATTTACTGAGAGATTTTTGCCCCAAGCGTCGTATTTTCGACATTTTTTTGCAGAAAATCATTATGGCCTTGCCATAGTTGATCTACAATCAGCCATTATTTCTCACCATTCGATGTTGCTCTTGCATCCGGTATCTCTTCTGGGTCCACTCTTGGGTCCAGAAGTTCTCCATCTGCACCCGAGATTACATATCAAAATCATGATGACTCCGAGCGCGATGGGACCACCGACCGGCAGTATAGGCGAGTTATAGACGTCCATGAGCGAGGCCATGTCAAACTTGAGCAGATTTTGGATTCCTACTCCGAATCCGAGTCCGGAAGACAGTGCATCACCGATGATGTTTTGGTAGTCAAAGTACAGCCAAGCGATGGGTGCCAGCATAAAGAGATGCAAGTAAACTACGGCGGAGAAGTGATACCAGACGGTGAAGTATCCAGAGATACCACCAGCACCTAAAGACTTTAGCATCCTCAGTGATAGTGAACATCTCACCTCCGGCGATTTCACGGAAAGTCTTGTACTTGTCTGCGTACTTTCTTCTCTCGTTGTTGATGGTGTCGATGTAGGCAAAGTGCAAAATCATCTAAATATAGATCAATCACGTGATCTGACACGTCACAAAAACACCCACCTGTGCGTTGATCTTGGACGACATCTCTTCGGCACAGAGTCGCTTCCACTTGGCTCTGGCTTGCAAGTGCTTCGCCTCCGCGGCAAAAGTCTTGCAGTTGGAAATAGCCCTGTTAGAGAAACCTTCGCAGGCCCTTCTGAGGGACATCTCACAATCAGCGTAGGCTTGTGCCAAATTTTCGTATTGAGAGAGTGCTTCTTTGTAGGCGACCTCGGCCTGGACTCTTTCGGTGAAGAGGGCGACCTGAAATTTCCGTGAGATCTCGATGAAATTTCGGTGAAACTGACTTGGGCCTGTTTGACTCTGGGGCCGGTCTTCTTGTTCTCAAGGTCTTCAGATATGTTGAGAAGAGTGCGTGCGGAGTTCAATTGAGAGATGGCTGTTCTGAAAATAGCCAAAGCGTCTGGCTTTCCGTCAAAGTCTGATTCTTTGGGCTTGTAGCGGTCGGCGGTGTTTGTCTACAACGGTCAATACATACGTAAGTACGTATTTACGTACCCCCTCTTCTTCTCTCTTGAGCTCTTTGAGGGCCTCTGCCACTTTGGGTTCGTAATCGTCTGTCTTTGTCTTGAAGGTCTCGAGGTCCTTCTTTTGTTTCTCTTCTACGAAATTTTCTAGAATCCATGCATCACGTGCTCTTCTCATCTCGGGGTTGAGCTCGCCCTGTGCGGATTTCATCCATCTGGTCATCGATCAGTCTCGTTGTAGATGGAAAATAAATTACAGACCTCAGGATGAAGGTGGGGGTGTCTAATTTGAGTAAAACTTCCAATTTGGAGAACGTCTTTGAATCTTTCAGTCCAAGAGCTGCGATAAGGGTTAGAAGATGTCTTTGTAGTGTGTTGGTTACCTCCATAGAAATCTTTTGTAGGGGAGCTGAGGACCTTCTTACAGAAATTTTTGGTGCCGCAGAGGTCGTCGAGATCGTCATGTCCGAAGCATTGGTTGTTCATTTCTTCTTTAGAATACACGAGAGAGAGGAAGCGGTACATTTTGCCTCCTTCTTCTCTGATATATTGACCGATCTTGGTATCAGACTTTTCTGATCGATCTCCAAATTGAGCGGCGGCGATGTGATACACCAGGTGAAACATGTTCTTGATGGCACGGAAGTCGTTGATTTCTCCGTAAACGAGGTAATAGAGGAGGATGTTTTGTAAAGAGCTGTCGAGGGAGTTCTCTGTCTTGAGGTCGAAGCCACCGGTGGCTCCGGTCAGCTGTTTCCATCTTTTATAAGCGGCGAAATGTTTCTTCTCGAACTTCTCCCATGCACTTCTGAATTTGGACTCTAAATAAATCAGGTGTTGTCAATGAGGTGATGTTTGTCAATAAAATAGAGAAGAATCTACCTATGCCAGCGTCGTCACTCCAAACGCTCTCATGAGCTAACCAACCCATACCACGTCTTCTCAATTTCAACCATGCAATCTCCACCAAGTGAAGCTGAAAGCCATGTTTGCCGACCCAGAAAGAGTCGAACTGACTACGAATGAGGTCTAATTGGCGATTGAACTCAGTCTTGTTCCATGCTGTTGAAGGCATGACTTATTACGGTACAACTAATGTTAGCGTGAACGTAGAGAGAGTTGCTGTTCGATTCGTCCTCGATTTTTCAATGCTTTCGCTTTCCTCGACCCCACTCCGTCGACACCCCACCTCTAGGAAATTCGTTTCCACCTTCCTAACGTGTCCCAGTCACGTCTATTACCGATCGACATCTAAATAACCCTCCAAAACGCGGACGTTGAATGAGTTTTCAACGAGATCTGTGATACGCCCGAGCCTTCGGAAAGTTTCCGAAACAACACCGTCCTCGGAAACTGGTCCAAGGATTCGAAGGAAAGCCTCCAGACCCTCTACCTCTGGGGGAAGGTGACGAAGGAGTCCATGACACGTAAAACAAGGGCTTGGCAAGAGACTTTATTTCAGGAAGGACGATATTTTATGACATTTTATTCGGGCCCGTGTGATTGGCACGATGCCCGTGCAACACGCGTTGCGGCATGAGGTGCCAAACGTAAAAATTGTTGGTGGCGGGGATCAACGATTTCAACGAGTCTTCAGCAGCTGTCAAAAAGGTTCTTACTGAAATCCCCTTGGTGTGAAATGATTGATGAATTTTGCAGTTTATTCAGATTCAGAATTAACTGCAAAATTTATTTTTTTGATTACTATTAATATACCTGGTATTAATACAATTGCTCCAAACAGTTCCTGACATTGTAATTTTTCAGCATTTGAGCATCGTTATATATATTAATATTTGAATCTTCCACTGGAGATTCTCTTAAGTCCAAATTTCTTTTCACGTTTTTTGGGAATTTGTTCGCGAAAAAAAAATTCCAAAGAGATCAAATTCATTGAATCAACAGACACCAACCACAACGTTTAATTAGTCATCAGTAATGCAGTCATACGAGCAACATACCTCTTCGGGCGAGCAAACATTTGGGGATGTCTTTGCCGTCTCCGCTAATGAGCAACCAAGACCTGCTGCTCCTTACTATTCTACTCCTTATGGCACAGACTTCAGTCACAGTGATGATAAAGTGCTCAAGGCACTCTCTGCCAATTATGCTGCTCCTCCAATGGGCTCATCGGTTCCTCACGCACCACAACCTCTCAAAGAAGCAGCTCAAGTCCCTCTTCCAATGTCACCGATTATGGTCGCTCCAACACCCCAACCCACGCCCACTCCTACATATGCTGCACCTGTAACCACTTACGTGGCACCCACAACTTCTTACACTACACAACAACACCATGTGACCAACACTCCTCCTCCAGCAGTCAATACCGCGGCTTATATCACACCAGCGACGTCAACATCTTCCTCTTCTCAAGATCAGATCCAACAGATCACGGGACAGATGGCAAAAATGAATCAATCAGTTACCAACCAATCTAATCAGAGCCGCGAGATGTTAACTCAAATGCAGAGCTACTTTGAGCGTATCACCCGTTTCATGGAAAATGTGGACAGACGTCTCAACAATATCGAGACAGTCACCTCCGATATTCTAAAGGCACAAGCTCGTGATACTGGTCATTCCGAGAAATCAAATCACGAGAGGAACCAAGCTGAGGCAGCTCTGAGATCGTGAGATCCTCCTTATTTTACATTTTCGCTGATCATGATGTAGTGCCGAACAATACAACAGAGATCTCGAGATGGCGAGACAGATGCAGAGACAATTTGAAGCGGATTTGCAGAAGCCCACCCCGACCCCTCAACCTCCCACTGTGGTCACCCCCACCCCTCAACCCCCCGCCGTTGCCAGGTGACATATTTTTGTGCATTGTACACGTGTCTCAAATATTCAGGCCGGCACAAATTAATGAGCCTCATGACGCTTGCCCCATCTGCACAGTCATGGTTCCCAAATCGCAGTTGGAACAGCACGTCAACGAATGTTTGGACGGAAAGTCCAGTCCCAGTGCTTCTAATGCTCAGCCCAAGCAAGAGGGCGGCATATGGAAATCCTTTTTTGGCGGAAAAAAGGACACCCCCGCTCCCACTACAACTCCCACCCCCACTCCTACCCCTACTCCCACCCCAGCGTGAGTCTTTTTCCCATCAAAACCTATCTGACCGTTGTAGACCACCAAAGATGGAGGGCAGCTATTACCCCGGAACAACACCCGTCGCACCACCCTCTGCATATCCCACTTATCCAGGCTACCCCGGCACAAACACCTTTGTGCCACAGCCCGCTTATACCTCTCGTTCTTACCCTCAGCAGCCTTCTTCACAACAACAGGGACAGAATGGAGGATACTATTACTATGCTGTTCCCCCCTCCAACCAGCAGTAATTATTGTAGATAATAAAACCACTACATCTTTTAAATGGCTACGATGATGGAATGTTTGGATTTTTTGTCATGGACAACATGACGTCATGTGACACAAATTCGGGAATTGGCAACATTTCATCAAAAACAAATCATCATGGTCCTCTGTTACGAAACAAGTGTTGAAGATATAGAACGTGTCACTGGAGAGACAATCCAGGTAAAATGGTCGCATTGTTTGATAATGACTGTTTTAGGAAGCACAAGCCCTCTTTGACCAAGTCCTCCAAGTCGAGAATGGAAATTGGTATCAAGTCTTTGGGCGTCTTTCAAACGTGAGATCTCCATGCTGGCGACACTCAATTATCTCAGGGGCTTGGACTTCTGCACAACCGTCTTTGGTTGAGTGAATTGATGGTTCGAGTTGGTGCCAGCGCAGAGATCAGAAAGGCTTATGCTTCTTCATCTTCTAAAGTGAAGCAATTGAGGACCCAAACATTTGCCGATCCCAAATTATACTCTGTTCTCTCTGCACATCGAAATCTCAGAGCACCTCAAGAGTCAGGTGGGTTTCATACTGAAAGACATTATCATCCAAATTAATTTTCCACAGGATACAATCCAACCGAAGATGTCAAGTTCATCAAGGTAATGCTTGTACAATCATTCTCATTGAAGAAGAACCACAATTGATTGAGACAGGATGTCCTCCTACAGCTGGAGCGAAACGGCAGCTCTCTGCCCCCAGACCGACTCGCCGAATACAAAGAGGTATTTCTACAATTTTCCCGCCAAATCTTGAATTCAAATTTCAAAAGGTATCTGCCCGTCTGGCCGAAAAAGAAACGGCCTTCTGTGCGAGAGTGGGCGAAGATCTTTCACAGATATTGGCCACCGAAGAGGGTGAGATTTCACAGAATTTTTATTCTCATTCGTTTGTGACGAAAATTCATCTGAAAATTCGTAGAGTTGGAGGGGCTTCCTCAGGATTTTATAAACAATTTGAAGTCTGAAAATGGAAAGAAGATTATTACGATGAAATATCCAGATGTTCTTCCAGGTAAAGACTGTTTTTCCCGCCAAAACATTCTTTTAAATATTTTCTGTCAAAAAATTTTCAGCATGACGTTTCATTCTTTTGTGACTGAGAAAAATCGTTGAAAATTCGTAGTATTAAAAAAAGCAAAAAGCGAAGAGGTCAGAAGAAGAGGACGAGAGTGCATGGACAACAGAGCTGGTTTTGAAAACGTAAAGACTCTGAAAGACGCCATCTTACTCAGAGAAAGTGAGTGAAATCCGCTGAAATTTCGTGCTGAAATGGAGCGTTGTAGAATTGGCGCATCTGTTGGGCTACAACAATTGGGCCGATTATCGACTCGAAGTGAAACTCCCAAAGACTCCATCTCGGGTGAGCAGAATTTTCCCAGAATTTTCCTCGGGTCCTCCAGCGAAATCTATTGGAAATCTGAAATTACGTACAGGTCGAGGAATTTTCAGAGAATGTGGCCTCCAAATTAAAAACTTTGGCACAGAAAGAGATGAAAATATTATTCAACTTGAAAGAAGAAGAGTGCAAAGAGAGGGGTAACACTTTTGATGGAAAGATCAACGACTGGGACCTGTCTTATTACCTCAATATACACTTGGTAAAATCTATTTTTAGTATCGATCTACAACGATAATCAATGCAAGAAGAACAATAAGATTATGGGTTATAAATCGTGTGAAGCATGACTCGGCAAAGGCGTAATGCCCTGACAAAAAACTGCTCGTTGTAGACTTACACATGACCCTTTTGGCGCTCTACAATCATTCAACTTTGACGTAAATCATACTGAAATTTCCAGGAAAGAGAATACGGTCTCAATGACGAGGAGATCCGATCTTATTTTCCGATCGACTTTGTGACCAAGCAGATCTTGGGAACTTACGAGACCATTCTGGGTCTCAAATTCACCGACTTGTCCCAGTCTCATCCCGATTATCTTTGGAATGAAACTGTCAAGTTGTACAGAGTCGACGAGGCCAAGGACGGAGAATTTGTCGGACATTTTTATTTGGTGCGTTAATGGACGTGACGATTTGCGGTAAGAATCACGTTATGAAATACTGATGTTTTGTCAGGACTTGTTGCCTAGAGACGGGAAATACTCTCACGTGAGTTGATACAATGACATTCACAGAATTTTCTGAGAAATTTCAGGCATGTGCATACCCAGTGATCGATGGCATCTCCTTTTTCGAAGAAAATTCCGTGAAGAGACAACACCCCATCGCGGTGATGATCGCTAATTTTACAAAGCCAACTACAACCCGCCCATCTTTGCTGAGCCATTCTGAAGTCAGAACGTACTGTCATGAATTTGGTCACGTGAGTTTGTTTTTTGTGCATCAAACACAAAAATGACAGGGAAAAATAATTTTTATTTCTTTTGAAGATTTAGTCAAAAAAAAATTTGATTTTCCTGAACTTAGGGATTTCAAAATTAAAAATAATTATGATGCAGGTGATGCACAATATTTGTTCAAGGGTGAGACATTCTGAATCTACGTGGTTGTTCGCCGGAATGGACTTTATCGAATGCCCATCCCAGATGATGGAGAATTTCATCTGGCAAAGTGACATCATCAAGAGGTAAATAATTCGAAAATCATTTTTCAAGATGAAAATGAATGAAATTTCACAGAATATCAAAGCATTACAAGACAGGAGAGGCGATGCCTGATGACTTGGTTCAGAAATTAATTTCTTCCAAAAATGTTGGGACTGGAATCCAAAAATCGAGACAGGTTGTAGATCTTGAAAATTCTGAGAAGATTCTGAGAAAATTCTGAGAAAACTCTGAGAAAATTAGGTCTTCATGGGGTTGTACGATATCAAAATCCACTTGAAGGGATCTTCAATTTTTTCTGACGGAGACGATGCCTCTGCATTGAACCGAATTTGGGTCAGTTTTACATCGTTGTAGATGGTGATTTTGATGTTCTCAGAACAAGATGAAATTGGACATGACGGGCATTGGGGCGGTAGAAGGCACAAATTATGTGGCCTCTTGGCTTCATCTTTGCTCTGACTACGATGCTGGGTACTACAGTAAGTCATTTTCGTCCATCTACAACAGTGTAAACTCCAATATTGTTTTCTGAAGGATTTAGGCTATTTATGGAGTGAGGTTTTTTCTTCTGATCTGTTCTCCCGTTTCGAGGCTGAAGGTCTGTATGAGATGTCTCGTTGTAGTTTGATCTTTATTTAAATAATGATAGGAATTCTGTCTGAAAAAGTCGGTGCCGACTATCGGACTCAAGTGCTGGAGGTGATTTTTTGTCTTTTTATCTGGAGACATTAACACAGTGATGTATTTTGTATCCCACAAACAATGCGGCCTGAATTGACCCCATCTTAGCCTGCCGCATCAGAAGACGGCATGCTTCTTCTGGAGAAATTCTTGGGCAGAGCGCCAAATGAGACCAGCTTCCTCAAGTCGCTTGGAATTGCCGCTGAACATAAAGTGAATGAATAAATGGTACATGATCGCAGGACAACTCCGGCAACTCTTCAGTGCCTTTCATCAGATATGGCCCTGAAATCATGCAAGATTCTCACGTGATTCACAGCTGTGGGACACCGAGAGGATCCCTCTGGCGATTTGTCGACATGTGAACAGCGAGGAGATCGCACAAGTGACATTCATCTGTTATCTTTATCCCTTGGTTTCTGGTGCTTCCTTCTTTAAGACAAATTTACTGCTCAATCTGAGGATCTGTTTCATTCCTTCTTCCAATTCCTCAACGTTGGTTCTCAATCTCTCATTTTCTTCACGTAATTTGAGATTTTCCTGTCGATATTCTCTCTCATTCTGCAAAATCTCTCTCAGTTCTTTGATCTCATTTTCTAAAGTATCGATGTGACCGGCAGTGTCTTCCAATTGTTCTTTAATCTCCTTCTTCCGGCTTGCAGTCCATCCTGGACCTCTTGTATCTCCCTGAATACATTATAGAAGTAACTCGGTGACATGATGCGTTCTGATTGGCTCTTCTTGGTTCTTTGGCTCCTTCTTTGGTGTCTCCATTTGATCTGTTGATCCGAAACCGCGAAATGAAAAGTCGACCCAGGATTCTGAGGCAAAATTTTCTCACCAGCGAAGATTTGATCTTCATTTCTTCAATGATAAACACACCTGCATCTCAATGAAAATGTATCTAAGCTGGCAGGACACCTGATTCTGCAAGTCAGA
>MZNV01002245.1:0-11261 GCA_002081555.1 Protostelium mycophagum | reverse complement strand
GTCCTTCTCCGAAAGAGTTGTCAAAATCTATATTTCCATCAGAAATAGTAAAATTAATTTTATAAATAATAAAATAAATTTAAATAAAATTTGATGAAATAATAAATCACGAATATTTTCGTGTTGAAAATTCCACTAAAAATTAAAATATCATTTCACCTCCCAGGCTGTTGCGCGGTCATCCTCTGTCCCGTCGTCCTCTTCTGGCACTGGAACAACCGTGTTCACTACCGCGTCTACTGTCTCGTTATCAAACAATCTGGCGCGTTGTCCCTCTGTCCATGTCAGTCAAAATAACTTTGTAATCATCTGTTGAAGAAAGTAGGCGTTGTGATTTGCAGTTCAAGAGTATGCTGGTTCATGCAAAGCACGCTGCATAACTCCCCCTTAACAATCTTTGTCCACATATAGACACAAAAAATAATTCGTTTGCAGACAGAGATCTTTGCGTGATGACTGCGGTTCTTAACGTGGTTATTGCGTTATTGACGAGACGATGATGAAAGAGGCTCACCATGATCGGAGATGATGTTGAAGAGATTTAAGAATTCTCCAAATAAGGAAGAATCTTGATCTGCCGCAAAGTCCTTGAACACTTTCACACCACCTGCTCTTTCAAATTCTTCAAGATGGTCAGGTCCTGTTCACCATCAGACATCTGATTTCTTCTGGCATGGTGCATCATAATGTCTTAAGGTAAAAATTCATAAAAATAACATAAAGAACTCGCTCCCCACCTGATCGCAGCACGTTGAGCACGGCTCTAGCAGAGAGGTTCTGTGTCAATTCATCTGAAGAGGACAACAGTTGTACCAACAAGGGCATTCCTCCTAGAGAGACGATCTTATTCGATGTTCCAGCTAAATAATGTTAAAGATACATTTTTTTGCACGATCATATAATATAATACCATTATCGGACGCGAGGTTGGTGAGGGCTCCTGCAGAATTGCGACTCAACACGCCTCCAATCTTTAAGAAACCGACAATCTTCTCCACAGCGTTTAACTTCTCATCGAATTGTGTGCTGAGAGCCGCTGAGATCGGATCAGAATCCATTTCAAATAAAATATGACTCACAATCTTCATAGCAGAGGTTTCCGATGCATCGTGTCGCGAGTTGAAGCGTCTCATGTTCAGTTTGACGATCGTTAGAAAAGAAGGCCGAAAATGGTGACACCACGTCTTGATCCTGCTTTAATTCTGCTCTTCCTTCCTCTTCATTGTTCAGAAAAGTCTCGCACTGATCAAATAACCTGTTCTAGCGAGATCACCGATCTTTTGAAGAGCCACGTTTATGTTCTCATTTTTTCCTGTCTCTAAAGCAGTCTCGAGGTCCTTAAAAAGTTGGCTCATCCTGAAAATGTAGCGTATGACACATGACCATTGGATTTACGTTTCTTGACACTATTTCCCGCCAAAAAATACCATTTGAAATCTCTCATTCAACAGTGAGCCGTGCGAACACCACCACAATGCCGAGAAAAATCCCTGCCGGATATCACATGATGTACCAGGAGAAGAGGATATCACTCTTCTATTCATCAGACGACGAGGAGAAGATCTGTTGGTCTATTGGGTATTATTTTAATACAATTGTGCATTTTCCATACAACCGCTAATCAATCTAGATCTGACAAAGATCTAGTCAGAATGCTGGTCAAAGATAGGATGTTACCCCTCAATATAATCTTTTCGATCAACAGCGAGGGCCTTCTCCAAGTGGAGGATCGTGGTTTTGGACAGAAGGGGTGCACTGTCTCCAAAATCAACAGGAAGCCAATGCAATCGCCAATCGAAGTCCTCTCCTCTGGTGACTCGTTCAGAAACATCGTGAAGCTTGTCTTCGTGAAGGATGAGGCGAGTTATTGGTTGTCTTTATTTCGATTTACTCTCCACAGACACCTGAGTCTTCAGAATGTCCCTCTGTTGAAGAGAAAGAGGGTACTCAGTTGGAAAAGAATTCTGCAGTGAGAGAGCCAGAGCCCCAAGCAGACAAGGACGGAGAGGACGTTAAGTTCATTACGAAATCCATCGCCACCCCCGATTTCAAATCGATCAAGGGCGGGAAAGCAGAGAAGGGCAAGACCATTACAAAAGAGACTGACATCAAAAATGAGATGAAGGAGGGTAAGAATGACACTCACACAATGATTAAAGAGATACTCACGAGTACATGCAGAGTCTGTCTCAGAGAACGTGGAAGAAGAAGAACCAGAAGGTGAAACCTTTGTACAAACGTTTTTCATCTTCTAATGTCTCTGCAGAAAAACCAAAGTCTCCAAAAACAACAGCAAAGGCAAAGAAGGGAAAGAACAGAAAGACCAAAGCCACCAAGCAGAAGGAAGCAGAGCCAGAAGTACATGAGGTGAGAAGGCGTTTTCCTTGTCGTAACGACATACACTTTGTCTTCAAGACATCACTCTAATCTGGACAGGATGACAACAGATCAGATGAAGAACTTCCAACTAAACTTGGTAATGTCGATCTATATTCCTCGTTTAATTGAGTCTTTACAGAAGTTAAAAGGAAAGACAGCCCCAAAAATAAAAAATCATCGAAATCCAAGCCGCAAGAGGTCAAAGAGGCAGAACCGAGTGATGTACGATGCAATCACCATCATTTGTTGACATCATACAGGAAGAGGAGGCACCACAAGAGTCTGAGGACGTTCCAGCTTCCGAGTCTGAAGGTGAGATAAAACAGAGAGATTAATCATTTACATCTTGATTTTCCTCTGTACAACACAGCACAAATAGGTCATTGTACTCCAATAACCCAGAAATAAAATGTTCTTTTTACTGAATTGTAACAGAGGAACCTGAACCTCCCAAGAGAAACGCCAAGGGAAAGAAGTCCAAAGTCATAAAGAAGGAAGAGGTGCAAGAATATGACGTCATAGCCTCTCACAATCGACAGGAAAAGGAGAAATCAGACTCGGAAGAAGTTCCCGAAGAGCCTGAGGGTAAGCCGATCTACAATTCGATCTTGTTCATTTGTTGTAGAAAAGGCACCCACAAAGTCGAAGAAGACCAAGAAAGGCAAGAAGAATGTCAAAAAGACGAAGAAGGAGGTGAAGCCCGAGAAATCTGATGATGACGTATGTCCACGTGATGATGACGTCATCGTTTTGACAAGTACAGGAACAAGAAGAAGAGAAACTTTCCGCTCAAGAGGACGCAGAGGGTACGTAAAGCTTGACCTTCTACAACAGGACAATTATTGAGGTGTATGCAGAAGAAGAAAAGCCTGTACAAAACAAGGGGAAAGCGGCAAAGAAGAATACAGAGAAGGCGAAGAAGCCCACAGTACGAGAGGACAGCGAGGTCCGTATACACGTCATCATCTGTCCCATTGAGATATCATATTGAGACAAACAGGAGGACAGCACTGGAGAGAAAGAGAAGGCCGAACCCAAAAAGTCGAAAGGAAAAGTTGCAAAGCGTACACCCAAGAAGTCACAAGCACAGGTACGTGATGACGTCATCATTCGTCATGTCAATCATTATAGGAAAAATCACCTTCCGAAGAGAAGGAAAATGTCAAGTCAAACAAACAGGCGCCCAAAAAGAGCCCAAAGAAGGTTGAAAGAATTGTAAAAGGTGAGTTTTCAGAGAAATTTCATAAGGCAGACAATAAAAACCGAAGTGCAGTTACAATGGTGTGAAGCGCCTTCTTAAAACTTTTTCCCGCCAAATTAACGTGTTGTAGATGCCACATCACCGGTCCTTGACAGACGCGATTTTATTAAGGTGAGCCTCCAAAATTCATTTGGCATTATCTCTGCTGCATAGATAGCATTTGTACCCAGCATTAGCGATGTACTGCGATCCTTAACGTGACTTGCGGTGAGGTCACGGGCGCTTACCGCGGTTCAAACGTGCCTTCAGTATCTTTGTGCTTTTGCATCATGGCTTACACACAACAGGACGACAAGATCAAGAAGGACTTGTTTATGAAGAGAGAGCCTTTAGAGTTGGAAGATGAGGCGATGAGGATGGAGAATGAGAGGAAGGAATACCTCCGCATGATGAGACCTGACAACGTCCAAAACCTCTTGTCTTTAAGTAGAACAAGATCTGGAAAAGTCTCGAGAAAATAAATCGATTATTATTTAAATCGAATTTTATCCAAAATAATGATTCGACTTGCGGAAAAATCAAGATTTATTTTGATACATATTGCTATTTTCACGTGTCGTCACTGCTCCCTGAGGATGTCCCCCTCCTCACCCCTTTCTTCCTTAATATCTACTACCCGTCAATCGAACATTCTTGACAGGGCCATGTCTATTGCGGATTTGCCTGCTCTGGTGCAATGTAGAAGAAATACTGTGACAGGGATAATGGCAACAGAAAGTCAATAGAACAAAATTCTGGCTTTGCTATAATGAATGGTAGAGCGATAGAGGTAAATAAATACACACCATCTCCTTGACAGTCGATTCTACCAACAGTCTCAAAGTCTCCCTTGGGCCTTCTTCCAGCTCAGCGAGGTACTGCTCCACCGTCTGCCCGTTTCCTACGATTTTCAGCGGAAATCCCACGATCTACAACCCACCTTCCAATATACATTCGGCCAGTTCTCTTGCGGAGAGAAATCCTTCGTCCATCACCTCATCTGCCTCCCCGGCTGCAACCTCTAAAGAAAAATTCTTCTCGAATTTGACGCTCGATCTAATCAAGGCGTTGTCAAACTCTGGCGCGCTGGGCATGGCCGAAAAATTGTTCTCGTACTTCTTCTCCTGAGAGTTCTGTTCAGAAAAGTCGATGAAATCTCGATGAAAACTCACGACAAAAAGTTCGACATAGTGTTTGACGAGCGTCTCCACAAATCGTTTTCCATGATCGTCCATCATGTCTTCCACTGTCATGTTCTCTGGTCTGAAAAGTGAGGGCGCGAAGACGATTGCTATATTTGATGCTACGAAATCTCAGTGAAATCTGAGCGAAATCCCATCGAAATTTCGTTGAAATCTGACCTGACATGAGACTCGTCTTTCCGTGCAGCGTTTGTTTGTGAAAGAAGGAAAAGATCCGGTCTACAATGATTCTATTTGTTGGTGGAAGCATCTGCAACGCCGAGGCGATGCACCTCAGTTTACCGTTTTGGTCCGCGATTTCAACCGCGGCACAGAAAGGCTTATAGAGCTCAAATGTGAAGAGCGGAGTGGACAGGTCGCGAAGGAAGCTCTTCAAAACTCCGGACACTGCGGAGTTTAACGTGGACCGGGAAAATCGAAGAAAACTCACCGTCGTGTATGTACACACCCGTAAGATCTACAGATTTACCTGTGGATTCTCATTAATTTCCCAAGAAGTTTCCGCATCACAAAAAATTCCAAATCTCTTTCCACTTTTTCGAAATATCCTCAAACGAATTCGAAATTCTCTAAACTTACCCGAGTTGAATTTTTTCCGAAGCTCAAGAATGTTGGTCAGGGATCCGGAAATTCGAAACAATCCCTCGATCTTATATGCTTCTAATTTTTCTAAATGCTCTAGCGTAGCTTTCACCAGCGGCGGCATAACTCCGGCAGTGCGATTCAGAGAATGTCCTGAAATTCCAGTGAATTTTAAAAGAATACACGACCCATCATTTAGATTATTCTCCATTGACCACAACAAATTTGTTTTATTTCACTTGGATAGATCGAGACGTAATCGCGAATGTATTATGGTTTGTATGTTGACCATTTGATGGGAAGATTACCTCGAGTATGTGTCCTTCTTTTAGTTTTGTGTTTGAATGTGGACATCCCAGCTTCCAATTCTTTTTTTACTTTCTCGTCTGTTTTCGACTTCTCTATCACGTTGTAACGACAGTACCTGTGAAATTTCGATGAGATTTCGGGACATGTGGTCGTCTACAACGTACTGAACAGGGAAGATTCCTTCTTTTCCGTTGATGGAACCCCTCCACATTCCGGCGTCATGTTCTTCTAAAACTACAACCTGCCAATTTCAAAAAAATATTCATATTTAGAAATTTAAATTGTGATAAAATATCAAATTATAAAATAATTTAGAATACAATTTTTTGAAAAATAATCACCTGGTCTCCCTTTTTCAAAGAAATTTCTTCAGGACCAGCAGCTGTGTAGTCTTTTATCGCTTGTAGTGTGGCACCTACACAGTCACCGAAATTTCGACGAAATTTCACGGAAATTTCACCTTTCGTGGTTTCCACTTTGCTCTTGATGATAGCTATGGTTTCCCTCTGCTTCTCCAAGTCTTTTTGTCTCTTTTTGTCACTTTTTCGCATGACTATTATCTCTCCTTTTCTTACTCCTTGTTCTTTCAAGCTGACCAGCGGTTGTACTTTAAAAGGTTGGTTTTATTTTTAGAAATCTTTTCAAGAAAATTTATGTTGGAAAAAACTTGGAAATTGTAGGAAAATATTGACATGACCGAATTTCGGACGATTTTTCTCACATTGGAAATGTATCAAATGGTAGGAGACTGAAATGTCTCTTAACGCAAACACACACGGTATCAACCGCAACTTTTCAAAGTCTGATATTTCGAAACTCAAATCACGATAAAAGACGTGATATTCACGTTAAGATTCGCTTCAGCCGGTAGCGAAATAAATTGTGAATTTTTTTAAAATTTCAAAAAAAATTAGAAAAAAAATTAGAAAAAAAATTAAGTTTGGGAAGATTAAAAATTCGAAATTTCAAAATAAAATTTAAAATAAAAAAACTCACTGATGTGTCTGCCCTTCATCGTCTCGAGGTAAAACTCATCACTCGACTTATTGTATCTCATGCTGATGAAGTTGATCAACTGGCCCCCGTCCCCACTAGGGTCCACCGTGGCAGATGCGATCTCCCCGTTGAGATCTACGATCTGGATCTGGTCGAATCGGAGCGTCATCGGGTGCTCCTTGATGCGCATGACGAGATGATCGCGCTCCGTCAGTTTTTGGTTCTGCATTTATCAAATTGGAAAGTGTGCAAAAATTGCAGCCAAAATGTTTATAATTCACCAGAAAAGTGAAATTTAAAAATTTTTTTGTGATTTTTCTGAAAACTAGTGTAAAATAAATTTCGATTCTGGAAAAATATAAAAGCTCACTTGGATGATGTCATCCAGTTGCAGATACTGAACAGGCTCACCAGGTCTTAACAGCTCCATGGTATACCTGCAGTTGTTAATTCTGGCACAATAAATGATCTATCACGTGTGGAGATGATGATTTCGAATGGATTGTCTGCCAATTTCTTGAAGCGCCTGTATTATTTAGTACAAATCAAAATGTGATGCATTGATACCTGTTTAATCGACACTTCTTTTGCGATGAATTTAACTCTCTTCCACATGTCTATGGTTCCTAAAATGATGTGTACCCGGACAGTGGGGTGATCTATGTAGTTTTAATAATGTGTCAGAAAAGTCGAATCACCTCTGTTTTCGCCCAATCTGACTGGATCACGAATCAGTGTGTTCTCTGATGGAGATCGACCTACTCCTGATGTCTTTGCAGCGAGCTGTTGTGTGATGAGTAATGGTGGAGTGTTGGAATCTACCTGCTGGCCGAATGGGTCATCAAATACTTCACAAACAGGATCATTTTGTGGTGTTGAGGGTGGTGTTTCTGGACTTGTTGGTCTAGAAGTAGCAGGACTTTGTGACAGTTTCTGTCAGCGTTAATCACGCTTTCGGATGGATATTATGTATCATCATAACCAACCTCAGGACGGACTGGCCTCTCAGGAACCTTTGTCAATCGCTTGGTCTCTGCAATAGATGTCTCAACATTCGAAATACTTCTGGCCACACTCCTCTGAAGGAACGTTGCTGGAACAGCAGATACTGACGGAACAACCGGTTCTGAAGGCCATTTCCCCTTCTCCGTTTGCATGCTGAACCTGGAACGAGAATGTGCAAATGGAATCGAATGACACAATCGGGAGAAAATAAAACAGTTTCCCGGCTGGCACATGAAACCAATTAAGAACTCATCAGATGTTTCGGTTCGGTCAGAGCTCTGAACGTCTTCCTCTCCGATATAGAAATGCCAAGAACAAATCAATTAGATGGGATCAACTCGCATTTCCACTATTAATCTTGATCGCTTTTCTCATACTGTTCGATCCACCAGCACCGAAAGATGTCACTCTTAAAGAATGGCGAAAACCTTCAACATGCTTTTCAGAACAAGGCACAACGTTGGTCACTGCCTTCTTTCCACTCAAAGAATCCAAGCACTCTATAGGGCATTATAGAAGATGGATCATGAATTTCTTGAATCGTATAGAGGAACCAGTGGTTGTCTTCACAACAAAAGAAATGGTACCCATGATTGCCCACCTCAGGGGTGATCGACCTCTGATTTTGGACACAAACTATGAGGTATTCATTATTAATGATTTATTGAACACGAACCAATCCAAGCCAGAATGTATATGATATAGAGGTGAACAGGGGATTGGAGAAGATTTATAATGAGGACCAACACAGGATGGATCCTGAGGGGAGATATCACAACGGCCCTCTATATGCTGCTTGGAATGCAAAAGTGAGCTTCAAAATATTTTTCTTGAATCATAAAATATTAAATTCAAATTTCATCTTAAATACAGAATTTTTTGAGCAAATAAATATTTTCTGCCACTTATTTTGAAAAATCCAGGCTTATTTATTAAACGTTACTGCTCGGTGGAATCCATTCTGCAGTAAATATTATTTTTGGACAGACATCGGTTGCTTCAGGGATTTCACACACACTTTTCGCAGGTGACTTTCTCAAACCACGTTAATTCACGTGAAGTCGCGGTATTTTTTTTCGTACAGCCTGGAAAAGTCATTCTGACACCTTGACATCTCATGACATTTTTGACAGGTGGCCAGACCCACAGCGTCTTGATTTTGTTTTTGAAGAGGCAGAAAAGTCGGTCATGACACCACGTCAAGACATCTTACTTTTAGAGATGATCAACCCCCCCTTGAATCACATGTGGTTCGAAGAAAGCCCAGTCACTTACTATGACGTCATAGCGGGTGAGTCTCGTCAACTACCGTGAACCCGCGTCATCTTATCGCAGGTACTTTTTTTGGCGGGGAAAAGGGGGCGGTCAGCTGGTGGGCGGAGGAGTTCTACAACTCGCTGAACAAGTTTATTTCCCAGGGATTTTTCGTAGGAAAAGACCAGAACGTGATGAGTTATGTTGCGTTGAAGAATTGGGACAGAGTTGCGGTGTTAAATTCGTTCAAGTTGAGGGGCTGTGGGAACAGGTGATGTGTTCGCTTTGTTTTTTTACATAAGAGATGTTGTCGCGGTTTGCCTCTACTGGGGTGTCATATTCATGCCTTCGCAGGATAATCAAATAGATACTGCAGCAGCCTCGAATTCATTTTGCTGCGGAAATTCAAGTTTTATTTTGATTCGAAAGAACTGATTTCATGCCGTATATTTTATTGCTACCGTGATTTCTCGTTAACTAACCGTGATATTTGATTCTCCAGGCATCCACTGACTTGAACAGATGGTTTTACTTCCAACCCTTTCTGGCCTCGCCCAAAGACATCGGATTCCAATCCAAGGTCTCCAAGTGCTACGCGCGAAGCTTACAACCTCTGGATTACAACTTGACAAACAACTCTCTCGCGAGTTTATCTCGCATAGAAGACCTGATCAGATTGACCTCGAAGAAAAGATCTTGATGGGGATGTTTCATGTAGATGGTGAATGCTTAAATCTCTTGTGCAACTGCATAGTATGTCTACATCACTCTGTTGCGACAGAGCCGCAGCAAGTGAGGTCTGTCATGTACGGAGCTGTTGTACAAGCTGCGAAACACAAAAGTTGGTTTGTATGATTGACGATTTTAGATTGTCCAAAGGGAAGCATCGGGATCATGCCAAGAGGACAATAAATGAGGTGCTGATCACGGTTGCATACCATGAATCTCACGTGAATTAACCGCATTTTTTGGGCGGAGTAAAAACCAACTTGAAAGCCAACCTCTTGCTCTTTTCTTTGGGGAAGGAGCAACTAAGATTCCAATGGAAGATATCTGTGACGCCCACGGTCGCGCAAGTCACTGCCACTTGCAGTTGTTTGTCACATCGTCATGTGAAGGATAAACTCTGGCATCTCCGGAAATGTGTGTCCGATGTATTTATCCGGCACAACCGTGTTCTTTGAGGTTATTTACCGCAACACACAACCGCGGAATGTAAATACAGAAAGCATTTTCAGCATCACACACCATGGCTCGTGCAGCGATCTTCCTCTTAGCTTTCGTCTGTGGTGCCTTAGCTGGCTACCGTCCTACAACTGCACCGAGCCCAGCGTTCTCGGCTGGAGTTACAATCAGCTCTACAGGTGCTTACGCCTACGGATACGATGTGGGCCACTTCTTTCCCTCCATTTCACCTCTTTATTTCATCTGTGATGATGATCTTCAGGGATATCTGTATTCTGATGGAAAGTCTCGTCGCGCCTTTGTTGGAAAGACAGAAACCGGTGTTGGTGGCAGTTGGGATGAGCAGTTCTGGCTGATCAAGCAGGCCGACGGATCTGTCTTGGAGTACTCCAACAGCAGTGTCTCCAGCAAGTGCAGCGTCTTCAAGAGTTCTGACACCGAATTTGATTGGTAATCAGTGTTCACATTTTCTTTCCATCAGTTGTAGTTGATCAAATCCAGGTTCTCCTGGGCTCTTGCAAAGGATTCTTATTTCGCCCCCGCTGCAGGCAAAGACTCAAACGGAAACCCCGCTGATGTTTGGACGGTGAGCTCTTCACATCATGATACATATCTGATTGTCATGATAGACCCCAATGAAGAACGGAGTCACCGATCGAACCCTCTTTGTGAGCAACTTGAACCCCGAAATCCCCGTCCTCTACAAATACTACCCCGTATGTTTGTCCACATGTCGATATCATTCTGATCCATTGCAGGGAGCTCAGACCACCATCAACTTCCAATCTTTCAAGGCTTCACCCAAGTTTGATGCAAAGACATTTGTGCCCCCTACAGGCTGCAAGACCAGCTCTGTACCTCTCATGAAAATGTTTAACAAGGCTTAAACCCTAAACCACATAATTTACACAAAGACTTGAACGCTTGAGTACAAACCGGATCTGCCGAGTGTTTTGCTTTGCAGCAAAAATGCAGCTGCATCTATAAGACAAAACCTTTCCGAAGAACCTGAGGGATGTTGTGGGTGTTGAGACATGGCTTGCGCTCTGTGATCATGCAACACCACTTTCTTTGCGACCTCTTTATTGTCTGTTGAGCACGAATCTATA
>MZNV01002244.1:0-27487 GCA_002081555.1 Protostelium mycophagum | reverse complement strand
AAACGTGGAATAACGTTGTGGACTATCACTTCCGTCATCAGGCCACTTTTTCTGAGAGATGAAATCAGAAATCCAGTCCCTAAGACGCACCAGCAAAATTTCTGGAGGAGAATATAAATTCTCGAGAACACTCTAAAACGATCATCAGAGACAATGATGCAGAATAAAACTCAAATAAAATTAGTTTTTCTTACCGGAGCAAAAATGGCAAAAGTCCCAACACCCGGACTCGAACCAGGAACCTATAGATGACAGCTGACCTACTACAGTCTACCGCGCTACCAATTGCGCCATGTCGGGGGGTTGTGAAACGGTTAAAACCGTTGTAGACGTACCAAAACAAAGCAAGTAGATCCTTCTTTCTCTCGTCTTCATCTGGTGATCTTCAATCGGCATCGATGTGTGTTTTGGTCCTGGCGAAACTGTGGGGGTTGAGTATCGTTGGGGGTATACAGTCTAATAAGAGGTCCAAATGATTGACGTGGATGAAATGTGGTGCATTCAGTTGAAAGTCTTTTAAGGTGTTTGACGATGTGCTTGGATGCTTTTTTGCAGCAAGCGATTCCTTCCCTAATGACATAAACATCAATGTCCAAAGATGATAAAAATTACATTGATCAGAAGACGTCTCTCAATCACTCGGCAAGGTATGAAGCATGTTGGAGGTCCCACAGCACGAAGAGATTGTCCATACGCTTGCGGTTGAAAAAGAATATTAATGAGATCTTCTCGAGAAAGGTTTGAAAGTCTTCATAATAGTCGGCTGAGGTCTTGGAGGGGTCAGAATAAAGCGCTGGACACGGTCCAAACAATCGTGATCTAAAAATGAGGTCATCTCGAGAGGAAATCTTCAGAAGGAGGAGGAGGTAGAGCTCTAATACTACTCTCAATCGTTTTGAAAGAGTTGGTCATGGTGGAGCTCAACCCCATATCAAAAGAATCAAAAGTAACTGAAGACGAAGATCTTGGCCTCAAAGAGAAGAAGGACCATGTGGAATAAAAGACTAGATACTACCTTTCTTGACCAGTGGATCGTGCTTGTGATGCGGTTGCGGTTAGGTGATCTTGTGAGGAAAAAAATTTCGGCATTCAAACGGATCTTTTTCCCGCCAACGAAATTAATTTAGCGTTGTAGAGCGATATCTCCGGAGAAATTAGAAAGTGTGCAGATTTTGGTGAATTTTAAATGTTTCACAAAAAACTTATTCGGTCGATGATGAGGCAAAATAATTGCCATCAAAACATCCAACAATAAATACAACGTGACAGATTACGATCCCCCTTTCACGTCTTTAAGTCTCATCTACAACGAACATAAAGTCAGTCCACAACAAGAGATTGCGGGAAGACAGTGACCCCCACTCCTTCCTCTTCAAGAGATGTTGATTCGTCCAACTTCTTCATACCAAATTTTTAATTTTCCCGGATGACAAAGAATTTTTGGAACAATGTAATTCTACAGTATTTACGTAAAGTCGTGAGACATTGCATTCCGGCAGAGAACTTTTACACAGTCCCTGTTGCTTTCTCTATCTTTGGTAACTATCATTTCTGACCTTTCACATACAAAAAATTACGAACTGTTCATTTTGCCTCATCACAGGTGATAACCATTTCAGTTTGTGACAAGCAGCTGATAGAATTCATTTTAGCTATATCTTATATATAAGCTAAACCCCTGGTTGTCAAACGTTCTAATCAAGGTGATATTATTTATCATTATCTTGATGATCTCAACAGATGCAGTTTAGAACATAGACAACCCGTTCTAGTAGCAGTACATCACTGTTACTGGGACAAAAAGTATCATTTTAAACATGGCGCAGTCTAAAGCAACAACCAGCCGTATCTGGGAACTATCATTCAAGGTGAGTTCAAAGAAACTCTCAAATGACCTTTATCTGATTCCTCCTTCTCATTTTGATTCTCATCCTTTTTCACTCCGTGACTTGTACATTCACCGAATCAACATTTCCTCTTGGTGATATGTCTTTAGGGTGATCTGCCTCAATTAACCCGTCTGATCAACCAATGCAAGCCTGATCTGAACTCAATAAACTCTGATGGCTTCTCGCCACTCCATCTTGCCGCAGGAGGGGGAGATATAGACACAGTCAATTTTTTGCTTGGAAAAGGTGCCAACCCAAACAGAAAAGAGAGGTCTGCTTCAGCTATCCCTTTGCATCTCGCAGCAGGTACTTACTCTGTTGAGGATGTATTTTTGGAAATCTCTGTTTTAGATATCTATCATCTGTTGGAGACGACTTGATCATGATGAGATCTATTTTTAGAAATTTTGACCAGTGTAGCTAAGGGCAACGTGAACGTATTCATGGCTTTGCTTTCAACCCACAGGGCCGGTATTGAGACAGAGGACAAGATGGGCAGAACTCCTCTCGAAGTGTTTCTGCAGCAGATGGAAAAGGTGTGAAGAATTCTTCGAAAGGATGATGACGTCACCAGGTAGTAGACAAGGTCGACTTACTCAAAAAAATCAGAAAAGATCCCAATGCCGAGAGGGAGGTGTATACATGGGGTGAATTTTTAATTTTCAATTTGAATTTTAATTTAATTTTGAATTGAAAATTAAAATTAAATTCCCATATAAAAGATCTGAAGACTTTAGGTGGTGGGTCAAATTACGAGCTGGGACACGGGACTTCGGACAGGTCGAAATATCCTCGAGTAATTAAAGGTATGGGATCGTGATTCTTGACGATTTTACTTTGTACCGAGGTCTGAAAGTCTCAAAATGGATTTGGCGGGAAAAATCCCAATAAAAGGACATAGCCATCCACCGTTTGAAATGTGTATTTTGCAGCTCTGCATTCATTTTGTAGAACAATTCATTTGAAAATTCTATGTCGTGAATGTTGAACTCACTGACCCATAATAGAAGTGAAAGGGAAGCAGATATCTCGTGTGAAAATAGGAAGATATCATACGTGTATCGTGACACAGCAGGGTGAATTGTCAACTGTCGGTGTGGGGAGATTTGGAAGGCTGGGTCACGGTAATTTTCACCAAAATTTCACTCTTATCAATCTCAATGATATCATTTCTTGTGGCGCAAAGCGCCACACGATATCGTGTCGACGTCTATGTACACGGGATTTTTCCCGCCTTTTTCGGCTGACCCCAGCAAGGTGACGAGGAGAGCCAGACTTTACCGTTAAGAGTCGGTATCAAGCAAAAGATCGCTTATGTATCCTCATCATCAGACCACACTGCGGCTGTATCAGAAGAAGGTTGCCTCTTCACGTTCGGAAAAAACGACTGTGGCCAGGTGTGTTTATTGTTTTCTTGGCTTCTCGGATTTGCGGTACAAACACGTTAATTACCGAGACCAATTTCGGTTTTCAGAAGGAGGACGTAGTGACATATTAATGCATCAAGATTTTTTTCAATCTCTGTCAGATGACGTGTGATGACGTATTGACAGCTCGGTCATGGAGACACAGAATCTACCCTCATCCCCAGGAGAGTCAGATTATTCGATACGAACAACATCAGCATATCACGTGTCGCCTGCGGCAAGCACCACACCGTCTGCTTGACTTCAAACGGTGAAGTCTTTACGTTTGGAAAAGGCAAAGACGGAGCGCTTGGACATAATGCTGACCACGACCAAATCACGCCGAGGGAAATCGCACAATTTAAAGGTGATTTTAATTATGTATTAAGAATTGAAACCATAATGAAGAAAAGTTTAAAGAAAATTCTTCGAGATGGATTATCCTGAAATTTCTGCGAAATTTCTGAGCGTTACTAGGAGAGCCCGTCTCGTTAATTACCGCTGGAAAACGTCACACTGTCGTCATCACAAAATCCAATGACGTTTACGTATCCGGTTTCGGCCGGAATTTTCCTCGAAGAGTACAGCTGGGAAAAGACCGGTCCATGCATTTTTTTGACGTGAAGAGTTGGGGGAACCGCACCTTGCTGTTGCTAAGCGACGGGGACCTGCTTTATTTTGAAGGTGACGGCAACGAGAAATTTGGCGGGAAAAGGCCTTCGGTGGTGAAAGTGCCTTACAAAGCCATGAAATGCTCCATCGGAAAGAACGACATCGGAATCGTGACGGGTGAGTTGTGGATGAAGTTGTAGTGGGCTAAAAATAGAACTGATGACGTGGCAGAGGAGGGGTTTGTGTACGTGTACAATATTGGCCAGACGAATTCAAAAGTGACGAGAGTTGATCTGAGGAATGCGATTGACATCTCTGTGGGTCGCGACAGTTACGCCGTGATCACCGCAAGTACGTAAATTTGGGATGATCACGTGACCTAATGATGACGTAGCACCCTCACCCCAGTTGATCACCTCCGGAAAATCGGAAAAATTCGGAACAGATCTTATGCCTTTTGTGAACAACAGCCAGTTCAGTGACGTCACCTTAGTTGTCCCAGGAGAAGAATTTCCCACGAAATTTCACGCTCACAAGGTGAAATCCAAATTTAAAACACAAAAATTCTTTGATATTTTTGGTGGTTTCAAACGAATACACCTGGACAGAACTACGTTGTAGACGACCGGAGAAACGTTTATCCGATAAAAGATATTGAAGATTTCAGATTATTTTGCTGAGCAGGGGCGTTTTCAAGAATGAATTGAAAAATCCAAACATCAAGGAGATCGTTGTAGACGGGATCACGTGAGTATCCACCATCTACTCCCCAACTGAATCTCACAGTGACGTCATCATGACGTCACTCTTACAGTACATCTACACGGACCAATTGATCTTGCCCGAAGAAAACAGACAGAGCCACGTTCATAAAATGAAGAGATTTGCCCAAGAGAATCAGTTGAGAGCATTAAATGACGCCCTGGCCTCCACCACCAAAATCATCAAGGATTCTACTTATGCTGTGAGTAGTAGAGTATCTTTGTGAATGTGTTGTCAAGGCAGAAGAGTGTTTTGGGTGTATAATATCTTCTTGATTATACTATTGTAGATGCAAAGAGACAACGGTATTTTTGCAGATACTGTTGTTTCTTTGCGTGCAAAGTAACGCAACAAAATATGACTTGGATTTGACAGTTGATTTTTGTGCAGAATCACTCTGCGGCAGAGCCGCAACACATGATTGAAATTGTGCATACATTTCTGATGACATCATACAGAACGACATGAGATCAGCGATGACGTCACCAATATTTGACATGACTCTGGAAACAGAAGAGGGTAGTATTCCCTGCCATAAGATATTTTTATCTGCGAGAAGTCCGGGGTTCTTCGGAAACATGTTTTCCTCTGGAATGAGAGAGACTCGCAACAGGTACTATTTTTAGACTCGGGGGGTGTAGGTGGGGTGATATGTACAGGTCTGTCGACGTGGGAGACATGGAGAAATCTATTTTGGACGCGATAGTGCATTTTATGTACAGCAACTCGCTTCCCGCAGGTAATTTCAATGCACAGACCTTTGTCGACATTATGATGGGTGCCGACAGATTCGGAATAGACGGGTGAATGACGTGTGTCAAAATTAATTTTCTGACATATATGACAGTTTGAAAGAGAGATGTGCGGAGGCTCTGATGTATTACTTGGATGACCAGAATGTTGTAGACATGCTCAATCTGGGTGACATGTGTCAGGGTGAGCTATCTATAGATCATCTACAACGATGTTGAGAAATACAGTTCGATCACTGCAAGATGCGTGCATGTGGTTTATGATGAAAAACATCAGAACCCTTACAGAGGAGAAGTTGTTGGAAGAACTACCAGCAGAAGTCCTCCAGAGGTGACTTTTCCAGGAATTTTATGAGTATTTACAGAGTTGTAGATGGGAGGAGGATTTCAAAGAAAGGCTGAGAGATTACGAAACCGAAAATGAGCTCTCCGAAGAAGATATTCCGCAGTCCGAGTACGTCTGAAATTCATCGAAATCTCACTGAAATTTCAAGTGGTATTCCGAGAATGCCAGATTACGTAGATATCGACCTGGCAGCGCTGTTGATTGACGAAGAGATGGCCATCAAAAGGATCCGAACCTTGAAGAAAAGACTGAGGGAGGTGGAAGTATTGCAAGAGAGGATGTACAAGGTGCTATTTTAGATTGTCGACGTGATGATGACGTCATCGCAGGCAGAGACTCTCACCCCCGATCAGATGCAAAAGATAGGGTCACGTGACTCGATTCACGAAGAGATATCTTCGTTAGAAACGTTCCTAGCTAGCATTAAAAAGGTGTGATGTCTTTTTGGAATTGTTGCTGTTTGTGGCAAAATTGTATTGAGATATCTCATGCTGATGATGATATGATATCTTATTTGTACAGCCCCCCATTGCTCCAAGATATCCGCACATATCGGAGATTCCTGGCTATGTCCCGGAAAATGAAACTCCGGTGGAGGAGAACGAGATTCCGGAAGCTCCGGAACCGGCAGATCTACAATTCCAAATCGATGACGGACCTCATCAAGGTGATCTTATATTTCTCCCTTGAATCACGGTTCGTTACCGCAACGAGCACGGTACAAGCCGTGATTTTATTTTTCCAGACAACATAAACGTAATTTGATTTAAATGATGTTTCGGTTTGAATAATAAAATAGTTGCAGTGGCGATGAATAGATCTGTTGAGTTGAAGAGATCTATGGACATCAGATCTAGTGCTGGAGATCTAGATGATGTAGATCTATACGAACCATCTACACCTCCCTCATTGGGCGTGACCCCAGAAAGTTCTGCGAATGTTCGGGCTTGGGCCACCTCATCAGGAGGTGGGATTTTTATGTGTTGTAGACTAAAATTTATTTTGTACTTACTGAAAATAGGCGTTACCCCTCCCAATACCGCGACGACTCCCACCGCCACAGGTTGAATTTTCCATGAATTTCCCGTAAATTCTAAGAAATCTCAGCGATACCCACATCTACAACTCCCGTACAGACCTCTTGGGGTTTCAAGCCATCTACAACGCCACCAAACACGAAGATTCCCGCCCAGATATCAACGATCCCATCTACAACGCCTCTCAGAAGCTCACCTTTCAATCAAAACGCGAAGCCCTTCACACCCTCTGCAAATAGTTCAGTGTCATCTACAACGCCCCCCAGAAATGTCTCATCTACAACACCCCCCAGAAATGTAAATACCAGAGGAAATTTCCAGCCTCAGGCTGGCGTGACGACCCCCGTCTCAAATAATTGGCCCGCTCCAAGCTCGGGAAAAACCCCGCCAAAATCCAACGGTAATTTGAAATTTGAAAAATGGCTCTGACTCGCCCAGCATTTGTTACGCCGCAAAAGCAGAATCAAAAGACGCCACAAAGCCAAGGCAAACCGCAACAAAGACGTAACAGCAACGCAGATGTACTTCAAAACATTGCCAGCTCTTTCGGCGGCAACGTGAAGATCGTCACGAAGGGAAAAAAGAAGGCAGGGAAAGAAGTCGAACCCGCGCACACGCCGTCACCCGCGCAGGAGGGACCCAAGTTTGCAGGATGGACAAATTCGGCGGGAAATAAGACACCGCAAAGCCAAGGCAAACCGTCTTTACTTGACATCCAATCACAACAATCTCAGGTGCATTTTTTGTATCTACAACCAGCCATTTTAATTCTTTTAGCCGAGAGAACAGAGTAAAAATAGACCCATATCAAAATCACAACCACCCCCTATCTCCCTCAGCCCCTCCCCTGGTGAGTGTACATGACGTCATCGTGTCGATCTGACGTTCATGTCAGGAGCGGAGGGATTCTTCATGCCGTCCACGTCTCCAGGAAGCTTTGGCACTTCTCCATCAAAAGGAGGCTGGGCCCCCAGCGAGCGTCGTCTTGGCGCCTTTGCCGACATCCAAAAAGCCCAGAAAAAGGTAACCAATCCCATCTACAACCCGCCAAATTAAATCAGGTGGCGGACCGAAAGAACCAAAAGGTGGTGGCTGAGCCGCTGAGCAAGATCCAAAGAGACGAAGTGGAGATGAGCGAGCTAAAGAGGGAGATCATCGCGATCTATGGAAAAGAGTACGCAGAACAGTTCTTCTCTGAAGAAATAGAGGACGAGGTGCTCTTCTTCTCGTGATAAACTCTTTAGACTTGAAAACAAGGATGAGATCTTCTTAAGAGGAAGAAACAAAACTTTTATGTCACCCGCGGCTCCTCCTGCGTTCTGATGTGACCGATGATGAGTCGCCCCTCTCCCCTCTTATCCTCTTTATCTTTTGCTTCTTCTGTTGCATTCTGTGCTCTAAAGTGAAGATCTGTTCAAGTCAATCACTCATGATCAACATAAACATCCTCCATCACCTGTTGCTCGAGTCCAACGCAGCGGTCGTGAAGGTTTTCTTTGGTTTTTTCCAACTCTCGCTGTTTAGATGAGCCGGATTCCACCTGTTGTTTCATGCTGATCACAGCTTTCTCCAGGATCTCCTTCGCCTTTTGTTCTCCCTTCAGACAACTACAACGCGTCAGGAGATTTCCCGCCATTTCACAAGTTTCAAATTTTAAATTCCAACCTTCGCAGTTCCTCGATTTCAGCCTTACTGGACCTCTTTGTCCTCTCCAACTCGGCCTCTAAATGGCCCAAACTCGTCAATAATTCGTTTTCATTTGCTTTAATGCTCTCCATTTCTCTGGCATGTTTTTGGTTGGTGTTTCTTTCCACTTCCAGGCTGCTGCGTATCGCAGCCAGGACTTCGTCGCGGCTGACTTCGTATTGATTTTTTTGCAACACAGACGGTGACCCTTCAGATTGTGCCTGGACCAGAATGGAGAGTTGTGATTCAAGCCGCTGTTCACATCAGCATCCTCTTGTGAGAGTGATGATCTCACATTCTTAATGACGTTCGCAGCGGACAGATCTTGTTGTGCCTCCAGAAGCCTTGCTTCTGTATTCTGTTGTATTTCCATGTATTGTTGCATCACTCTGCTCATCTCTTCCAATTGTGTGGAATTCTCCTGTTAGGTTGAACATTTGTGTTGGTGACACATCGTCACCTCGATTTCACGCATCACCAAATCAGTCTGACATGAAGCCTCGCTGACATCCACCTCCGTCATGCTATGGGACCGTTTTGTCTGCTTTGCGCTGCTCGGTCGTTTCTATACATGATCAACGAGCGTCTTCGAAGGGTATTACCTCCAACAGCTCGATTTTGTTTTTGTACAATGCAATCTCCTTCTCCATCTTTTGTTTGTCGGCTTGATTCTTTTGGATTTGTTCTGCTAAATCTTTTCCAGCTGCTTCAATCATTTCTAATTGTTTTTTGAATTCCTGAAATAATTTAGCTTGGGCTATCATGCGCTTCTTCTAAGCAGTTGCGGTTCGGTTTTACGCGTAATCCGCAAGATGCGTCCTTCTGATGGTTTTTCTTCCACTTCAAATTATTTTTTGTGACCGCAAAGATGCACTCTTCTGTTTTTACCGAGCATTTGAGGATTCAAGACAACACCACAATCGACACAGCTGACATAAAACACACTTTCATACAATTAGAATGTACGGTTCGTCACCTTGGCCGTCTTTCGCCTCTTCTCTTCGATGCGTACGTTTTTTCTCACTTCGCTTTCAAGCGCTGAGCTCAATTTCCTGATGTCTAAATTCAGTTTGGCCCTCTCTTGACTTAGGAACTCAGACAATCTCTGATAGTTGACATCTGCGCCTTGCTCTCGTAATTCGTGAACGATTTGTGACAGTATATTTTCGAATTCTTGTCGTTTTTTGTTTGACTCTGTGAATTTTTCTTCGCTGTTGGAGAGACGTTTCTCCATACTCGCGTGTACCTCTTGTAGAATTTCGATTTGCCTGGATATCTCAGTGCTTTCAAGCATAAAATTAACTTACTTTTGTTCTTTCAATCGATTTTTCGTCTCTGCGGCAAGACTCTTCTTCATTTCTTCTGTCGACTTCTTCGCATCACGCGCCGACTTCTTCATCATTTCGATCTCTTTCTCAAGATCAGCCCTCTTCCCCTGCTTGTGTCAAAGAATCAGAATCAGATCACATCCATACCGCCCAGATACTGTTATTTTCTATCTCCTTATGGCTGTATTTCTGTACAAGTTGCTCCTTCAGCTCCAAGTCGACCTTCAAGGCCTCATTCTCGCCTGTCAACCGTCTGACTTCTTTATTGACTTGTTGTAGTTCGATGACCTTTTCCTCCAGCCTCTCCATCAAGCTCTTTGAAGGAGAAGAGGACGGATTTGAAACGCTACTCAAACTGTTGGACCTGATCTCATCACTTTTGTAGTTTGTTGTGTCCACATGTCAAGAAAATGATCCAAATCACACCTTGATCGGGGTGTGATGGCCTCTATCTCTGGTATTTCGGGTGTTGGTACACTTTGTTTGTTACGAATCTTCTTCGCCTGAACTTGATTCTCTTCGATGTTTCTGACCGTTTCTGATAATGAGAACAGCACATCTAAGGCAGCTCTTGCCTGCGGCGGCTCTTGACTACGATCTGTCAGATGATTTTGATTTTGATTTCGGTTCGTCCACCTCTCTTTGTAAACATTCAACGGCACCTCAGCGAAATGGACTTCTCGATCTGTGATTTCTCAGTCTAAAATGGTGTTTGATTGAACCATTACCAGTTTTTTTCGGGGATTTAGTCTTCAAGACTGACTTCTTAAGCTCAGGAGATTCGTTCTTTTTTTTCGAGATAGACTTGGTACCTCTCAGGCTACCTGCCGCGCTTCCTGGCTTCTTTGTACTCCTCCCATCCATTTACTTTTGATATCACCGTTTCAATAGCATATTATTCGTATAGAGATCAGCGGAGGCGATGCACCAGTTTCCCGCGTTTTGAAAATGTCGGTTGTAGCTTTCCAGTCCGAAAAACCGTTAACAAAGATACATTTTTAGACATGTCCACTGCTGCCAAGCCAAAGCCCAAAACACCAAGCAAATCAACTTCCAAGAGTCCGACCATCTTGGTCTTTCGTAATGGAGACAAACACCATGCGGGCCAACAGGTCTTAGTGAGAGGAGGTTGGACATTCGAACAGGTGCGTAATCATCCAAGTTGCATTTCTTTTCATGACACGTCATTTCAAGTTAGAACTCCATTCGATGATTGAAGCTCATAGTTACTTGTTCATCTCAATTCTGTTGTGGGTTTGCCCACAGGAGCCGTGCGCAAGCTGTACACAAGTGATGGAAAATTGGTTAAAGGCATAGAAGATGTGAGAGATGGCGAAAATTATCTGGCCGCTGGACCCGAAAAAGTCGATTTAGAAGCTGGTGACCAAAAATATTCAACGATACCAACAGTGACACCTGTTAGTTTCTGAAACCTTCAAGCAAGCAGTTGCGAAAAAATCCTCTAAAGAAGAGGAACCTGCAGAACCCACAGAGAGCTCTGATTCAAAGGAGGAAATCGAGGTCAGCAAAATGTCTCTGACACCCAAAAAGCCGATAGAAAAATTCGGAACACAAGGTGAAAAGGCAAAGACCATTTATGCATTTAGAAACGGGGACAAGCACCATACAGGGGTCAAAGTGGCTGTACATTCAAGAAAATTCAGTAACTTGGATCAGGTTGGGATATGTCAAAAAAGACATACTGACAGATTTGGCAGCTGCGAGAACACCTCTCCAAAGAAGTAAAGCTTCCCACTGGACCAGTGCTGAAGATTCTGACTACTGACGGAAAATCTGTCAAAGATATAGAGGCCTTGGAGGATGAAGCCAGCTACATTTGCTGTGGCGCCGAGAAGCTCAAAGAACGTGAGTGAGATCCGAACGTATAACTCTAAATTTCAAATCAGTCCCCAAAGCTCTGACGGAAGAGAAAAAAGAAGCCTCGGAGGAACCTGCGGCTGAATTGCCCAAGAAGGGGCCCGTAGTGACCGCCTACGCTGCAAAGTCAGTGGAGAAGTTTGGCACACAAGCCACAAAAGCCAAAGTTATCAGAGTGTTTAGAAACGGCGATAAGCATGACAAAGGAAAGGAGATCACTGTACATTCAACAAAATTCAAGACCTTAGATCAGGTGAGGGAATGATGTCGATGTCGGTTGACATGTGCCAGTTGTATGTGCACCTGTCAAAGGAGGTTGCTGTGACGACTGGGGCTGTTCGCAAATTGTATACCGCAGATGGTAAACTTGTCAAAGCTCTGGAGGACTTGGAGGACACTCAGCACTATGTCTGTTGTGGTGCCGAGAAATTGAATGCTGAAACCTGTGAGTTGATCTTCCAACTGACCAGCTGACAATAACAGTACCACCTGCATTGACTAAAAAAGAGCCCTCTGCCTGAGATTGATTTGTTGAATAAACTTGGACGATTTCTCATTTTTGTCTGATCAAATTTCGTTGTAGATAAAAGTTCTTCAAGGAAATACGACAGATCTCAGCCAGTATGAACACCAATACACCCCTCACGATATCTGGCCAGAATATCACACCGAAGGGACCTTTGAGAACATCTGGAACATCGGTTCCAACGCTGCAGACACCTTCATCTTTGAATTCTTCTACCACAAATGCAGGACCAGAAAACCACGATTTCGATCCAAAATGTCTCTTCTGCATGATTGTGGCAAAGAAGTCACCATGTTATGAAGGTCAGATTTCAGAACGATCCGTACTCCTTGTGAGGGGTACTGACTTGGTGCGCAGTATATTCTAATGACGATGTCATCTGCTTCCTTGATATCTATCCCCTCCACCCAGGACATACACTCGTCATCCCTAAAAAACACTACAAAGATCTGAGTCTGATGCCAGGAGAGGTTGGCCTTTTGAACAGATCTCAACAATTTTCTAATTGTCTTTAGCTCGCGGCTGCTTGTATGAAAGTTGTACCAAAGGTAAGTCTCCTATTACATCTTCAATTCGCTTCTGTTGAAGAGATGTTTAAGATGACGCTTTGTTATGGAAGATGACATTTTTAGGTGGCCAGATCTCTAATGGCTGCGACGAAGACGAAAGATTTTAATGTCATGCTGAACAGTGGAAAACTTGCTGGTCAAGGTGAGGAGACACTTCCGTCACATTTTATCAATTCACAATCCATGTAACATCCAAGTGACTCATCACAGAGGTGTTCCATGCACACTTTCACATCATCCCTCGTTCAAAAGGTGATTCTTTGTCCAAGACATGGTGCACCTGGTCCACACAACCTCTCAAGTCCGAGTTTGCGAAGACGATTACGGCCGCGATCAAAGAGGACATTGTAAAGGTGCAGAGCGAAGATGCCGCGAAAGAGGCCGCCGAAAGAGAAGCCGCCGAAAAGAAGGCAGAAGACCAACCTGAGCAGAAGGAGGAGCCCACCCTCGTCGAGAAAGAATCAAAGGAGGAGACGTTGTAAAAATCACGTGACAAGAGCTGCACAACGGTACTATAAAATTTTAGTCGAAGTATGTGTCTCTCTCGGCCGATTTGGAGGTGCAAAATGCACGAAAAGAAATACAATTTATTTTATTCTTTTGGTCATGTGTTGGGGCGTTGTAGAATGACACTTTCCAAGTGTTTTTCGGTAAGGTTGTTTCCAAATTGGGAATTTTCGGCAGGAGTTTTATTTCCGCCTGCCCGAAGCACAAACACATGAAGCTGCTCTTTGGGCTGGTAGCCCTCTTGGCTCTTGTAATATCAGTGGAAGGTGAGGCCTCTTTGTTTAACATCTCAGCCTATCTTTCAAAATCTTCCGAATCCATTTCATTCATCAAAACAAACTGACCGAATGAGGAACTCACTTCCGATTTGGAACTATATCATGGCAGATGGTCAGCCCTTCTTCTGGCAATTATAGAACCTTCAAATTTTCCGCCCAATTCGTCTGGCGTCGATCTTATATGTCTCCTGGTAACAATGGGATCTCCCCTCTACAGATTGGACAGACCTTCTCAGTAGATCAATACTCAAACGCCAAGTATTACTTGTGGACAGGAGACAATAACGCGATAGACATTTCATCTCAGACGGTCACTTCCATGTCTGCAACAGAGGACTGGATCGCCACGACTTGGTCCGGAACATGTGAGTATTTAATTGAGAGACTCTAAATCTCCCACCAATCAAAACAGATACCTACGCCAAAGTCAGTACGCCCACGTCCTACACGGTCTATCACACTCAAGTAGCTCGACTCTCCAGCCTTCAGAACAACCACGATCAGCCGTGGTTCCTGCAATCCAATTTGACTGTTTACCCCAAAAGATACAGTGGACCTGTCAACACCGCATCGCCCACCTCTGGTGGTCTTCCCATCGTCACTGTACGGAATGGTCAAGTTAATTACTACCAGGTAAGATATTTACCTCTTTTTTTCTCATATTTTAAAGGTACCCGCGAGTGATCCAGATAATGATGTGATCACCTACGCTGCCTCCACACAGCTTCAGCAACTCGGCCCCAGCGGAGACTTGACAAGTGCGCAATCATGTCCCTGGATCCAGATCTCATCCAATGGGCTGGTTACTTTTGACGCCACGAATCTTAAGCAGAATACATTGTGGCAGACCCAGCACCTGCTTTCTGATGGAAAAGGAGGTGTGGTCCCGGTCGACTACATCATCAACGCCGTTCCTGTTTGGGGTCTGTGCGAGTGTAACTTTGTTACGCCTTGCCAGGCTGACGGCCCTTGCAATGGTCCCAAATGTAAGAGCAAGTGCATCTATGCCAACCCCATCATTGTGAACGCCGCAACAACGAACGAAAAAACTTCTCCGCTGACGCCCAGCAATACCCAGTTTCTCACCACGGGAAGTCCCTTCAGCTTCACCGTGGTTGCCGATGACCCGATCATCAACAAGGCAGTTGTCATACAAGCCAACGGAGTGCCGACTGGAGCGAGGATTTCTACCCAAGCCAATTGCGCGGACCGCAACTGTAAATGTACCAGTGGATCTTGTCACAACCCTCAAGTAAGTATCCAAAAAAATCGGATCTTGTTAATAGCCGCAGTATGTCACTTTCAACTGGCAGAATCCCGTTTACGGGCGTTATTCCGTTTGTTTTGGAGTCATTCAGACAGTAACTACTCCCTTTACCGGACTCAAGCAAGGCCAGTACTGTATTAACTTACAAGTGAGTTTAAAGACTTTGCCAAATACAGAGGCTGATAAATTAGGTGGACACGCAGTGCAACAGTGGTACGGCTAATACCACCGGTTCTTGTGCCACAAACTTTCAAGCGGCGACTTGTTGCCTATGTAAGAGTGCAGGTTTTGACCCGGCGAGTCTCTGCCAAGATTGTAAGAGTAACTTCTACGGTCCCAACTGCACTCTCTGTCCCAACTGCAATTCCGGGCAGTGCTCAGATGGAATCAATGGGGATGGAACCTGCTCCTGTCCTCCAGGTTACCAGGGCACCAGCTGTCAAGTACAGAAAAACATACCGTGTAACCCCGCGCAACCGTCTTACGTCCAAAGTTCCATTCAAAACCCTGGATCGTTCGTCAACCCGGTTTCCGCCAATTTATACATGTCCGTCAATAGTGGGATCAACACTGCGTCCATAACTCTCTCTGTCAATACCCCGAGTCAGCCAGCTTTGGACCTTGTGATTCTTCAAGACGTCTCCTACTCCAACGCCGGAGACCTCGCCAACTTGCAGAACAAGATTTTAATCTCCGGATTTTTCGGATCTTTGCATAACGTCTTCCCCAACTCTCAAGTTGGGTTGGCATCTTACAGTTACTCTGCCAGCAGCTACAGGACTTTGGGAGTTTTGACAAACGACCAGAACATGTTTCTCAGCTACACTCAACAGTTATCATTGGACCAATCTTCAAAGAGTGGAAGTGTGGCGACTTATGAGGCCCTCTCCCTAGCAGCTCAAACAAATTTTGGATGGCGCGACAACGCTTATTCTCTGATTGTGGTGATAACAAGAAACGGTCCCAAGGGAAACAATTGGACCCCGGCACTCCAGAATCTGGCCAAAAAGGGAGCCAATGTGATCTTCTTGTGTCCCAATTCTTTGGTTCAGCAGATCTACCAGAACATTGCGAGCCTCGGACTTGGTGCGGCCCCCCTACTCTCCAGTCTCTTCAATTTTGCAGCATCCATCGTGTTTTATGCCAGTGCCATTCAGAGACAGATCGTACCCGTCATCACTAATGATCCACTTGGCTTCTACTCATCTTATACCATAAAGTACGCACCGAATGGTCAGTCGGCCACAGCTACAATCAACTTCGCTCTGCCTTCCGGAGTCGTCGCCACAAAATTGGACCAACTTCCCAACCCTCAATGCTTCATCCTGGGTTGGGGTGTATCCAACATCACAATTGTATTGAACCGCGCGCCAGTAGGATCCAATGGATATTACAACCCGATTCAAGATTCTCCATTCACCTTCACCATTTTTGGTACCGATGCCGACAGCAACAGTCTTCAGGTCCAGTGGATCAGCCTTCCATCTAATGCAGTCCTGTATCAATCTGATGGTGTCACACCAGTGGCAACAAATTCAACATACAACCTGCCTTTCACTCAGGTATATCTCACCAATCCCTTCTGGAGCGGCAATTCCTCAGGAAGCTTCAGACTTTTCGACGGTTGTGCTTATTCAGACACCTACCAAGCAATATTCACGATCAAACCTGTGGACTACCCTCCATACACCAGAGATTACGTCGCTTCTATGAACGAAGGTGACACAATCCCTCTGGATTTCGTGAGAATACCGCTGATCGGAGATCCCAACCCGTACTATTCAGCCCAGAGTTTGTCCACCTATATCAACTCAGTTCCCGACAACGGAAAATTATTAGACACCACCGGTGCGGTTCTTTTCCCAGGATCTAAAGTCACCGGCAACCTTGCTTATTTCTCGGCTGGAACTAACTACTTTTACGGAATGACTTCCTTCAGTTTCTACTGCACAGACAACCAATTTAAATCAAACATCAGCACCGTCACTTTGAATGTCAATTTTGTCAATCACCCACCCACTATCTCTGGGACCAATGCTGTTACCGTCGATATCGGAGAATCTACCTCTTTCTCATTCACAGTGAATGATGTGGATGATGTCGACCTCTTGACCATCTCTTCAAATTACGCTTCGTCCAGCATGATCACGGGAATAACATTCTCGGATACCGCCAGTCCTCAAAATTCTGGAAATATCAGTGCCAATGGCGTATTCATTACAAATGGCCCCAGAAGCAATACCGTCACTACGACAATTAGCACGAACGACTACGCCCAAGGACAATTGACACAGATCGCTTTTGCAGTGACTGATAAGTCCAACACAAGTAATGTCAGCCCGTACGTGGTGACTATCACTGCTAGGTCGGATCAGCCTCCGGTCATTGCACCTGATGGAACTGTAATATTCAACCCCGCAATCGGAGCCTCCACAAATGGAGTCCTGATCGCGTCAGATCCGGACGGAACACAAGGAATCAATTTGATTATGATCATCACTCAGTACCCGAAGAACGGCACTCTCTACACACAGCAGGGTGTTTTAATTCCCAGTAATCTCCCAGCTGGAGGTTATGTATATGCCACTTCAGAGAGGATCCCCTCTGATGAATCATCCACTTACGGCTTCACTTACGTCCCCACGGAGTACACTTACGGTTCCGACACATTCCAATATGTGTTCCAGGACGTACTTGGTTTGACTGATACCGGAATAGTCCAAATCAACCAGCCATTCAAGAATCACCCGCCGACTCTCACCACTTCAAACCCTCAATGCGCAATTGGAGAGAACTGCACCATCAATTTCTCCACGGCGGACCGAGATATCCCTGATAATGTGGGAGTCTCTGTGACCCAGTGGAACGTGACTAACAGCGTGACAATCTGGGTGGTGACACCTGGAGGTGGGATATCTCTCTGGACCAGCAATACTGCAGTGATAACAAGTAATACTACAGGCCCTGCCTATGGAATTTATGATTTTATTATTCTGTTTGATGACTTGGCCACCGGAAGTCTTGGTTCAATCACTCTTCAAGGTTAGTGATCATTTCGGTGGCAATTTTCTCAATATTTTGCAGCCGAGGATACAGCTGGAGCAATTGTCACGAGTACCATTTCGATCACAGCAGCACCAAACCGCAATCCCTCATTCGTATCTGCGCCCAGCATCATCACAGTTCCAGGGGATGGGAATGTGCCGCTCACAATCACCGGTACTGATCCAGACGGTCATCAGGGGGCAAAACTCTATTTAACCATCCTTGCGGCACCTCAATATGGAGCTATCACCTTCAACGGTGTGGCTCTGAGTGGAAATCAACAGGTTAACTACAACCAAATAATCTCCAGTGATCCGGCACCATTCGCGACCACCTACACGTTGAATTATGCCCCCAATATGTATTATTCTGGTCCGGACCAGTTCAGCTATTATTTAACGGATGTATTGGGAGGAAGCACTCAGGTCCAAGCGACTGTGGTAAACGTTACTTTCACCAACCACAGCCCAACCTTGTCTTCCGTGACAAATGTCACTTGTGCCGTTCAATCCAACTGTACTATCCGTTTCAGTACGTATGATTCGTGCATTACCAAGTTTTAACGTATCACAGCTATCAACGATCCCGATAAGAATGATGTGGAAACACTTTTACAGATCGGCAACACATTGGATTCCCAAGTCACCGGTTACTTCTACAGTACACAAGTCAATCCCACCGTCTATGCTTTCAACACAGCCGGAATTACACCCTTAAATCCCGTTGCGACCGTCGATTTCTGGTTGCAGCTGTCCACAATAGCCTCCGGTTTCTTAGGAACGATCACCATGCAAGCTAAGGACAGAAGCAATGGAAGATCTGCAATGGTCGCCGTGACAGTGTATGCTGCCCCAAACAATCCACCTTTCAAATACAGCCAGAACCCAGACCCCGTGACCCTCCTCCAGAATGGAACTTCTGTGGTGAATATCACTGGAACTGACATGGACAATGGTCAGGGTGAGACTCTCACCTTCACCATTATCCTTCCGCCCAAGAATGGAACTTTGCTAGTTAACGGGATTAATGCTACCGTTGGAGTTCCTTACAGGAATTCTCCTTTGGGATCCGACTATTCGTCTTGGCAAGTTACTTACCAACCCACCCCGTATCATTACGGAAGTGACTATTTCTCTTACTCTTTCACTGACGTTCTGGGATCGTCCTCTCCTGTGTACAAGGCTCTAATCTCTGTGACCTTTGTGGACACTCCCCCCACTCTGACAACTGCCAATCCTCAGGTAGATGCCCGAGGCAAATTGAAGTTCTTTAATGATCAATAGGTGACATGTCCAATCGGAGCAGCCTGCAGCATTCCATTTTATGTCACTGATCCTGATTTCCCCGAAAGCGCCAGTCTTACCTTTAGTTCTTACTCCTTCAACCACGTCAGCTCTGTATCAACGGTATATAACAACAACCAGAATGTGGTCTCTGCTCCAAGTGCTAGCCTTCAATTCTCATCCGGCCTCACACCTCCTGCTTCGGTGTCAGTTGTTCTTCAGGTTGATGACTACGCTGTGGGAACCCTGGGAACGCTCCAAATCTACGCAACCGACATGTACTTGGAAAAGTCAGCCACTGTCTCAGTCCAAATCTTGGCGGGCGTGGATACCCCTCCCTTCGTACTATCTGCCCCCGCTGGAGCTGTAACATTCCCAGGAGACACTACAAAATCAATAATAGTGACCGGAAGTGACATAGATGGTAACCAGGGAGCCAATTTGACATTCACACTAGTCCAAGGTCCAAAATACGGCAACCTAATTACTCGTTTGGGAAGTTTGGTGACTTCAGGATCTGTCTTCAATCTGGCGGAGAATCAACCATCCACCACGGTTTATAACGGGACGGTGCTGGGAACATCCTCTTGGGGTCTCACTTACGGTCCCAACATCTACTTCAGCGGAATGGATTCTATTGAGTTCATCTTAACAGATGTACTGGGAGGTTCATCAAAGACGCACACAGTGTATTTCAATGTCACCTTTTTCAATCATCCCCCAGTTTTGACAGCAATTACTCCCTCAGTTGTTTGTGGTTTTGACGCAAACTGTTACTTGAACTTCTCCGTATTTGACCCCGATCCAAGCAATGTGAGTGTGTGTAACGAACAACCCCTGATTTTTGACAGATGGATTCTGAAGCAGCGAACTTGACAGCCTCTACTCTTGTTCAGACAACTGGGTATGCCGTTCTCTACAACGGTGTAAATACCGCTTTGACTGGGACATCCGGCACGATCATTGCCCGAATGTCCGTGGTAGATTCATTCTCTCTTGTGGTTGGATTCAGCTCCAACATTATTGGAAATCTCGGACAGGTATCTTTAGTAGCTGAAGATAACCACGGTGGAGTTTCTGGTGTCGCGACTGTCACCGTGATGGCTGCAACATCTACACCTCCTAATCTGGTATCTCCGAATTTTATCAAAGGCGAACAAATACATCTCTTTGAAGACAGAAATCAGACCTTTGCTTTGGTAGGCAATGACGTGGACGGAATCCAAGGAAGCAACTTGACACTTGTCATCTTGACATCTCCATCATCTGGCAAGATCTCAGATGTCAACGGTAACATCTACGATGGATCCAATACTGTAGTTCCTATCGGGAATAATCAGCAAGAACCTAGCGCCTTGCCCTTCCCAACTTCCTCTTATTCACTCACCTATGTTCCTGCTCCATTATTCTACGGCATTGACACCTTCACCTTCCAGTTTGTGGATTCTGTGAGAACACCCTCTGCCATTTTTACCGCCGTAATCAATGTCACTCACGTCAACCATCCTCCCACTGGATCAGATTTCACTTTCACCGGTAAATCCGGCGTCAACAATTCTCTCGCCAACAGATTTATTGCCGCTGATATTGATGGAGACATACTAAGTTTGGATATCTTGACCGTGCCATCCTTTGGGAGCTTGAGAGACGCAGATTACAACGTGATCACACCATCCGAATACTTCGCCTCTGGTACTTGGAACTCGATCAGTTTCACGTCTACAATTTTGGAATACGGCGCAACTACCTTCACATACAGATATTTTGATGGACAGGCTTATTCGGGCAATTACACTGCTACCTTAGACATCGCACTGTCCGATATCCCTCCTACCGCCAACGACTTTGTGGTTTCTTGTGAGTCTTTATTGTTTCGATATGTCCGCATCTTCTGACTTGAGCAGTAAACCAAGATACCACCACTACCTTCCAGTTCCAAGCAATCAATAACAACCCCAATCAGCTGAATTCTGGACTCCTCACTGTGACCCTGTTGAACGCTCCGGTCGGAACCATTTGCTTCGATTCACAAGCGACTCGCTGCCTTACTACCGGACAATTATCGTTCACTAATGAGACCACCGTATTCTATTACACCCCTCCGGCGGGAACGTATAACAGGACTGGACCCTTCGAGACTGTCTCATATCTTGCGACGGACCCAGCGGGACTAACTTCCAATACCGCTGAAGCATCATTTAACGTCTCTTATGTCAACAAACCTCCCGTCGCGCAATTTCCGAACTGGCTCGTTGTAAATGAGGCAAGCTCAATTCAATTCATTCTGAATGCTGTCGACGACCACACTCCCAGCATCTTCTTGCAATACAACCTCACCGTCGCACCCAGCAGAGGCAATATCACCGTGGTCAATTCAGAAGATGGATCAAGCGTGTGCTGGAACTACACCTCGTCAGTTCCTCTGACCATTGGCAATGAGAATCTACAATTATTATTCACTCCGTTTGGCTATGAGTACGGAGATAATTACACCTACTTTACCATCGCAATAACTGATTTGGACGGCGCAACCACATACCAAGATGTATACGTCAACGTGACTTTTGTGGATCAGCCTCCAGTATTGATCAGAGATCTCAGCATACCGTATCAGGCTTTCGCTCCTCTCGGAACTCCCATCGTGGTTGGATTCAATGGAACGGATGTGGATAATACTCCGCAACAGTTGATGGCCTATGTGTCATCAGCACCCTCTAATGGTGACTTATTCACTTGTGACTACGTGCCTCAGAACGACACTTGCAATTTGGGAATTGTGAGTGATGATTTTTTCCTCATTTGTATTGATTCGCCCAGCGCATTGATTTGACTGCTTCATCTGTTCTGTTCTCTCCTATAGGATACGATAATGCCTCGAATGTGGCCATATTCAAGGTGGTCTATGTTCCCGCTACTAATTCACCCACTTCGGTAAGACAATCAGACTCACTCTTTTCGCTGATAATGTGGAGGACTCCGCTACTTTCAGTGTGATCGATCCCTACTTCAAAACATCAGCGACCTACTCACAGTTGTTCCGCAACATCCACTACAACCAGCCCCCGGTGTTGACGTTCCAAAACAACTACACGACCACAACAGGCACTCCCGTCATTATCCCCATCGGCGTAACCGATCCCGACTATGCAGGTGCAGAAGTCTTCAACGTGACACTCTCTGGAGCATCCGCCACTTTGAGTGTGAGAAGTGCCACCACCACCAAGAACAGACAAGGTATCGCTCCGTGCACTGTGTCATCAGACCAGAGGGTGATCAGATGCTTTACCAGATTGGAGTCTATAACCACTTGGTTCCAAAACATGACTTTCCTCAGCAACACCTCCGGGACATACAACATCTGGGTAAGAGGATGAATTTGCCAACTATATATAACTAACCTCTTCAAGATCGCAGTAGATGACGGTGGAGGTGGTGCTGACGTCACAATGGTCGCCACCAGTCACAAGCAGGCATATGGAAACATTACCATCACTGTCCAGAATCCGGCAGTCGCCTCCGGTCAGTCCAAGACTGCAACGATCGTCATTGCTACTTCCACAGTTGCTGGAGCGGCCGCTGCTGCTGGTGCTATTGCTGGTGTGGCCAAGCTGGTGAAGAAGCCCCAGGACGAGGTCTTCGCTGGAATGCTAGATTTTGAGTCTGCAGGAACTGTAGACAATCCACTATATGTCCAACAAGGTCGATCATCAGTCATCAACCCTCTGTACGACGAATAAATGTACCAATAAATTAAAGCAATTTTTTTTCACTTTTCCGGTTTACAACGAGACATGATCACAAAACACAATCTCAGAAATGATCTCATACATCGCGAGGGTGAGGCCTCTCACTGGACCTTCTCCCGTGTCACTCAATCTGAGAACACCAGTCTCATCTTGGTATGCTGTAATCAAAATGTAACTGCTAACTGGATGATTTAGTTTCCGTCCATATTCACTGTCATCAGTGAAGAGAGCAGAGATCGATGACAAGCGAACACAATCACATTCGGATGATTTCAAAAAGGCGTTCGAGTCGGCCAAGAGGGCGACATTCAAAACCAGATCAAAGCTTGGTCTTCCTGTTGAGGATGTCAACACTTTTATTCCTAGAAAGAAACCAGGTGCGTCGTCTCATGATGATTTTCCTTATTATGATCAGATGGATCTGCACAATTTGAACCACCAGTGAGATATGATGAAGATGGGAAAATGCTTGGTTTTGCAAGGGCAAAGAGGGAGCACAATAAAAGATTGAGAGAGGACCTCGGTCTATCAAAAAAGAAAACAGACCAGACCGAAAAGAATGTACAGCGAGAGAAATTTGGCGGGAAAACAGTCGGTTCAGGTGCGAAATTTTGAAAGTTTAAATTGAGTTGACTATCCAAGCGAAAAATATTCCAAGAAGGAGACACAGAGTCACCGTATTCCCCCAATTCAGGCTGGACGATGACGTGTTGAAGGGTGTCAACGATTTTGGATACGTAAATCCCACAAATGTACAGCGTAAGACCATCCCTAAAGCTATGGAGGGAAAAGATGTAAGAGAATTTTCCCGCGAAAAAATTGATTTTAAAATTCAAATAGTTGGTGGTATCGGACAAAACTGGAACGGGAAAGACAGCGGCTTATTTGGTGCCAGTTTTACACCAACTGTCAAAAAAACTAAAAGTGGACGCGGCAGACGTCGAAGCCGGGGTCACGGTGAGCAGACGTTGTACAATAGAAATTTCTGAGAAATTTCAGAAGCAGGAGAATTTGATTGAACCAACAGTGCTGATTTTAACTCCTACTAGAGAGTTAGCGGAACAGGTATTTTTAATTAAAAAATTCAACTCTTTTTACACTTATTATTTTGTGTTAAAATTTGTCTGATACGAGAAGGTGCATGAACATGCCAAGATACTATCGAAACACATAAAAAACCTCAACACTTGCGAAGTCCACAGTGGTATCCCAGAGTCAGTACAGGTAACGCGTTGTAGAATGACGTAAAGATGACACCACATAGGCCAAACAGTTCGCACAAGGAGTCAATCTTGTCATCGCAAACCCGGGAAGAATGAAGACTTACCTTGAGCAAGGTGATTCAAAATTTTATTATTTTATATTAAGAATAAATTTATTTTCGTTTCTGAAAACTAAAGTTTTTTGATGGAAATAGCAAGTTTCTGAAGAATTGTAGAAACACCCATCTTACGCCTTGACTCCATTCGCACCGTTGTAGTGGATGAATGTGACAAGATGTTGGCCATGGGTTTACTTCCTGATCTCATTTCTGTCTGGAGAAGATTACCAAAATTCAGAATGGGTTCCGGATTCACAAAAAAACAGGTATGTCTACACCATTGTAGATTGATAACAAAATATTTAAAATCGAGAATAATTCGTATATTTAGGTTTTAATGTATTCTGCAACTTTGACAAAAGACGTGGAATCCATGATTGAGAGATTAGCACCAGAGGCCGAAAAAATAAACCTCAACGAAGAGATGGACGTCCCAGAAGGAGGTGCCTCGTTGTAGACGGCCATATTAAATCCTCTGACCCGTTGTAGTCGAGCACATCGCCTACCATGTCACATCAAGAAGAAAACAGGCGTTATTGCTTTACCTGATCAGAAGGCGCGGACACATCTCCCTCAAAGACAATCAAGCCATCATATTCGTCCGAACCAGACAGAGGGCGGACCGCTTGGTGCGATATCTCATCTTCTCTGCATCTACAACGCGATTTACAACTCTCAGGCAGAAGCCCTCGAGTCTTTCGGTCTGGCCGCTGCTGCCATACATAAAGAACACTCACCATCACATCGCGAGACTTGCCTGTCCAAATTCAAAGAGAAAGAGTTGCAATTCATTGTGGCGACTGAGGTGTTGGCCCGAGGTATTGACGTGCCCGAACTTCCATATGTCATCAATTTTGACGTGCCCGTGTCACCGGAGGACTATGTACACAGGGTGGGGCGGACGGGGAGAGCGGGGGCAGAAGGAAGGTTTGTAGACGGTCACAATATTTCGTCCCGTGAATCTTCCACGAAAAGTTTAGGAATTCGTGACATCATAATATGACATCACATAAATTCACACGATGTAGAGCCATCACGTTTGTGTCTAAGGATCCACAAATCATCACGGTGGGCCTGCGAACTACACAGCTTGAAGAGAAGGCGCTCGTAGACAAGATTGAAAAATTCATGGCCAAAGGGCTAAGAGTCATGAAAGTCCCGGGGCCTTGGTCTGACTCCGGCAAGGAGGACGCAGGTGAATTTTTGGCGGGAAAATGGAAAGTGACCGTTGTAGATTTAGATAGTGAAGAACCTTCAAGGACTGGTTGTGAGTAGAATTTCGTCGAATTTTCTTCACGAGATAATAAAAATCTGCAGACCTCAACCCACAGTCACGTGACCGAATGGAAAGTAGACTTGAAGAATTAGTCAGGGAAAAGTTAAAGAGAGAGAGCGCTGACGCTATCGTGAGTCTACATCGTTGTAGTCGCATCTAATTCTTTAGGATTTCAAGAAAAAGGTGAAAAAAATGGACGTGTCAAAATATTCACTTCGGGATTTCGAGGAGGGAAGGTACGGCTCCTTCATCTACAACGCTGTAAATGACAAAAACAGGTACGAAAACGTGGTGAAAAAAATGGATTTGGAGAGATCAGCCAGCAAGTCCATCGCGCCGAAAGAACCCAGTGAGACATCTCCCGTTTTCAAAATTAAATTGTGAATCACAAATTTAAATTCTAAACAATAAAAGGTATGAAAAACAAGAACAAGCAGCCGCCTCAAGAGGCAAAAACCAAAGGGGAAGGGCCAAAAGAAACCAAGAGATTCTACAGAAGGATCACCAAGTCCGAAGCAACCAATAAATGAAAGATGACAACTCTGGGTTGTATTACAAGCGAACTGTTGCTTCTCAATCTCTTGATAGCGTGGGGTCTTCCTGCGGATTCTCCCACCCTCTAAACCACCGTCTACATGGATTGAAATTGCTTGTACGAGCTGGTTTTCTTCACCTATACTTGACCGCAAAATAGAAATATGACGCCAAAAATCAGATGTGATATTGTAAATAACCATTGAATTAATTTTGCATTGTTTTTTACATAGACAAGGTTCTTTGCAAACAATTTTCAACAAAAAATCCAAAGAATTTTGAGATGATGAAACTTTGTGATGTACATGATTCTGTGTCCAGGGGATCTATAATAATTATGTGTATAATCACAAAAAATCCAAAGAATTTTGAGATGATGAAACTTTGTGATGTACATGATTCTGTGTCCAGGGGATCTATAATAATTATATGTATAATCATTATATGATTACAAATAAGTGATTATGTTTATTTATGAAGATGTGCATATGCCCAAGTCCGCAGTCTGCAACCAGTAGCAAGTAGTAGTACAACATTAAGAAAATCATTGAGAAATATTTATGTATTTTCTCTTGTCTTCTTTTCTGAAGAGGCACACTTCTGTGTGATTTTTTGGTGTGAGAGACAGGGCAATTCCTTTTGATTCAATTTTTTCTGACTTGATGGTTAGTCATGTAGTCAAATTTGGCTGTTTTGAGTCCTGCATAGACATAGTCAAGTCTTTTGCAAGTGCCTGCAGAGGTTTTTTGTTTGTGCTTGTGTTGCTTTGTTCATGTGAGAGTGTACCTAAATAAGTCCAAGCTGTTTAAGCAACTTGTGTAAATCTCTGTTGTGTTTAGAACTTATATTATACCTTCACAATAAGGACCTGCACGAGTCCGACTGGACGGTAACAAACCGTCGGAAATCGATACTGCGTGCGAGTCACGGTAAAGTCGGACTCACGCAGGTCCTTACTTCACAATAACAACAGAAAGAAGAAAGAGAAGAAAGCAAACCCACAAACTGAAGACCTTCCTAATAGTCAGAAGACTTCAAGTAATTTAATGAGAACATTGGTGCGTTGCAGTGCCTTGGAAAATGTGATTGCACAGTTGACATAAAATAAGATATTTCGCCCAAACATTTGTTTTGATGGATTGTGGACACCTGCCGGCAACGTTTTATCTACAGCGAAGGGACCTGTTAGCATACCGTAAAAGTTCCACATTAAGGCAGACAAAAAAATGCGATTTCCTTGGAAACTCATCCGTAATTTCTGAAAATTCGGTTCGGACTACCGGAAGGGATCTCAGAGGGAAAATTCATCGAGTACGCCGCACGGCCCACCTCAAGAGGAGACCTTCTGTCCTTCTGGCACTTGCCAACAAGCAGCAACACCACCTACGCACGCACGGATAATACGATAGATGCCTGAACTACAACAAAAAACATCACAG
>MZNV01002241.1:0-32604 GCA_002081555.1 Protostelium mycophagum | reverse complement strand
TATCGTAATCAGTGAAAGGTGAGCGAACAAATCCCTGCATCCTGCACAGAAAGATGCTCTTTATCTCAATCTTTGAAAACTCTTGTCACTTGATTTTCAATGATCACGTGATCATCGCCAAACCAGCTGCTTCTGGTCGATGTGGTGCGGGAACGAGGTGAAGTACTCCTTCTCTTGATCTCTGACGCGGCATCGTTGTCTCTTGTGTGAGTCTTGTTTGTTCAGTTTGTTGCTGCTGTGGCTGTTGTGATGCTTCCAGTACGTGTGCTGGCTTCCTTTATGTCCGTGTGTTCTTGACATGCTCTGTGTCTTCTTATTCTTCTGTTGGCGATTTGATGGATATGATCTTGAAGGCACCTCTGTAGTTGGTTTTGTGTTGTCTTGTTGGTGTGATGAGAGTTCTGGAAGTTGTCATTCTCAGCTCGGAATTTCTGGTAACAGGTTTCTTGGGTGTTTCTTTATGATTAATACCGTCGCTTATTACCCGGCGGATACAATACACGGTAACATTAACGTGTTACTCACGGCAACAGCGGTAGCATTGTATCATTTCCGAAGTCGACTGCATCGAGGTACACTGTTGAGAGGCCTTCAAAAGTTATTGGAAGCAGTTGTGCGATGATTTTTGGATTGTCCAACAATATTTCTTCTGTTTCGTTCTCCAGTGTTGTAGATGGAGTGTATGTATAAGGAGTGCAATACCCATACAAACACTCCACAACGTAGTTCTGTCTATAACTTCAGAAGGCATGTTAACTCCAAGTCACGGAATAAAATTACTACTGCCACGGTAATTACCACTTTTTGGCTTTGCCTGTTGTTGTAAACTACCATTATTTACGTATTCAAATATCAGATGTTTCCCTTTAGCTGGCCGTGTTCAACCACCGGAATCTGGCAAATGGAAGTTAGTGCCTTGCAATTCCAGTCGAGCCTGAATTAGTCCGAGTATTTCCAAAAAACGGCAATTATTCCACAAAAATCGGAATTATTCCTCTTATAATCCTAATTTGTCTCTAAGTCACGGAATAAAATTACTACTGCCACGGTAATTACCACTTTTTGGCTTTGCCTGTTGTTGTAAACTGCCATTATTTACGTATTCAAATATCAGATGTTTCGGCCCCTCACCAGCCTCAATCAATTAATTACTGGCGCACTTGATATGCGCGAGATTTGTTTCCTGTCAGACAGAGTAAAGAGTTCTTCAAGGCTTGAAACTGAAATCTGCGAAATGTTTTCCAAGAAGGTTCCTGACACGGGATGTCCAGTTGTAAATTTCGACATTCTAATTTGGGAGACACTTGAAACTCAAAGCAGCTCATTTGACAAGAAGTAGCCTGAGGTTCATCCTTGAGATTTCAGATAGACCCTATCTGAGGCCAAAGCACATCATCAAGCTTTCATCGAGTTTTAAACTCCATTCGTCTTCAAGATCAGACACAATTCTTGACTAATACCGAGGCATTCAATAGAAATTGAATCATAGGGGAGGGTGCTCAAGATCTCCAAAATCAATGTATCTTCTAATCGTGAGCAGATGGCTTCTCAAAAGAATTTATTGCCTCAAAATCCTTTCTTCGTTACTCAGCAATATGACTCCCGCTTTCTCCTCAACGAGGTCAGTTCTGTGTCATCGAAACAGATCGGCTCACAAGCCAGGTTTTTGGCATGATCGAGTCATTAGTGGACGAGGCACATGAAATACCTTTAGCACAGCGACATCCTCTTCTTGCTGTGGTCTGTATTTTTGGGCTTTAGTTTTATTTACAGTTTCAGTTGGGTCGTCTCAGCAGCCACATGGAAACTCTGAGGAGATATGTTGACACCAGAGAAGCTTACTTAGTTCTGGCCGAAGACCGGCTGCGTCGCCATCGTGAAGATCCCTGCCATCTATTGAAAGGTGACAGAAGATCTCTCCCAGATCCCCCAAGAGGAGGTGCCCCACCATCTCCCATTCAAGAGGACAAACTGAATCAATTCAAACAAGAGTCATATTCTCCCGACAGAGGTGCCTTCAACACGTCCCAGATCTTCACCGATTTGGAAGGCGATCTTGATCTCACCGAAGAGGAGTGTGATGATCACAACACCAACAGAAGTGAGACCCCGCCCAACAAAAAGAAGAAAACCGTCAACCACAAGGGCAAGAAGCCGAGGTCGACCAGAGGGACCCTCCCAGACGCGACCACCAACATACTAAAGAGGTGGCTTGTGCAACACTGGTCCCACCCTTACCCCAGCGAGGAGGAGAAGAAGAACATGAGTCAGGCTACCAAATTGTCCATGAGGCAGCTGAACAATTGGTTCACCAATGCCAGGAGGAGATATCTCAAACCAACAGGAGATAAAGGCCACTTCGAACCCCCAACCACTCATCAAGTGATATATCGTCTTCAAATCGGTGTTCACCATTTCCAGATCGAAGCCATCCTCATGAATGAATTGACTCACTCTGCTGCGAGAGCACACCACGAGAGAGCTGCTGCAGCTGCCGCCTTTGTCCAGGCGAACCCCTCCTTATTACAGCCTGGCGCCTCCCTGCCCAATTTCAACCCTGCGACGTTTTATTCTGGTGAGTCTGTGCTTTCAAATACCATAATTAAATGCAAGGTCCCGCTCACACAGAAATGCTGGCGATGGCACAATCTACAATGGTACAAGGGGTGTCTCAAAACGTACCTGCAGCCACTCATGTACAACCCGCTCCCTCCATCCCTCTTTAGACATTATATTTGAAAATAAACTGAATCATTATTTTCAATTCTGTCAATAAAGAACATCAGGAGTGTCTGATCAATTGTCAAGTCACATGGAAGACCTTTGTCCTCATTTATTATTTAGGGCTGGAGTCTCTTGGGGTCTCTGGGGAAGAGGGAAGTCTGTCTGATGTTCTTCAATCCCATAAAGAGCATCACCACTCTCTCCAGTCCGATACCTCCTCCGGCATGAGGCAATATTCCATATCTGAAAGCGTTCGTGTAGTTCTCGATGGACTTGGGGTCGATGCCTGCTATTATCAACACCTCTTCGGAATACCAACCAAAGAATAAAGAATACCTAATTCGACGCAGCGGCTGACGAGAAGTTCTGGGTCGTGGATACGTTGTGCGCCAGAGACAATCTCCTCTCCTCTGATGAAAAAGTCGTACGAGTTGGTGTAGTTCTACTTCAATCAGTCGTTGTAGAAGGCGAATTTCCCGCCAAAATGACTCACGGGGTTGTTGGGGTCGGGCATGGTGTAGAAAGGACGCACTGCCTTGGGGAACTTGTCGAGAATGTAGAAATCAGTCTCGTACTTCTCGCTGACCAGCTTGCCCAATTCACGCTCCAAAGCGGTTCTGTACACGTCATTATCATGTCGAAATATGTCAAGATGTCACGTGAGACATGTCGATGACAGATGATGACTCACGAAAGATCGTCAAACTCTCCCATTTCAGTGAAACCAGCGTCGTGGAGCATCTTCACCGCCTCGGGGAATTGCAGTCTAAGTGTGGGTTTCTTGAATCTCAGGGGCTTGAAGGGGTACTGAGCGCGCACTGTCTCCAACTGCTTTCCAAAGCGAGACTCCAGGTTCTCAAAAATGTAGACAAACAACTCGCCGAGCAGGTCAAGTACCTACGAACCTCAATTTTCAACAATAAAAATGTGAAAGATGACCTCGTGGTAGTGCTCGTTGAAGGCCATTTCGATATCGAGTCCGACAAATTCGCAAAGATGGCGGTGAGTCAATGAATTCTCGGCTCTGAAGACGGGTCCAACCTCAAAGACACGCTCAAAGTCGGAACCAATGCTCATCTGCTTGTGAAGCTGGGGAGACTGGGCCAAGAAGGCGGCGGCTGATGACGTCATCGACTGTGCAGAACTTCCAAGGCGCGATATTGTTTTCTTTAACTGCGGCTCTGCCGCAGTGTATTTACAGCTAAAACACTATCTCTGATATCTCTTGTATAAAACATTTGACTCACATTCAAAGTAACCGAGCTTAAAGACGTTGGCACCACCCTCACTGGCAGCACCCATGAGCTTGGGAGTGTGGATCTCGATAAAGTTGTTCTTGTACAGAAACTCTCTAAAGAGTTGTCCGACAGCAGACTGAATGATGAAAATGGCCTGGTTGGCTTGTGTCTGTTGATTGTCAATTTTGACTGACTACAACGCTCCTTTTCTTTGTTATTTTCGTGATTTTTTAACTTGGATCAATTGGTGTTCTTATCACTTTCTGACAGAGAAACGGTCAAGTGATGACATCACAATAAAAATGATGATGTGTACTTACTCTCAGGTCAAGAATACGGTTGTCGAGTCTGATGGATCTGGACACCTTCACAAACTTCTGGGCAGAAGACTTCTGCTCCACGAGAGCGTCCTCCTCTGCCTTCAGCTGCTTGTACTCTTCGCTGCCTTCGGCAGCGGCTTCTCTCTTAGCCTTGACTTCGTCGTACTTCTTCTCGATGGCTTGGATTTCCTTCTTCTAAAGTGGTGTTAGAGTGTTTCAAAAGAATTATTTGTATTTTTACTGTGAAAAATAAATGTCGCATTGAGATATCTTTCTCGCTAAGGATTAACCTTGCAGCCGCGGCAAAAGACAATGACAGTTTTAATTATTTTCAAAGACACTTATAGTTCACCTGGGCTTGAAGAGTGGGCTGGTCTCTTGACAGATCCTCAAGCTGCACGGGCAGGGGAGTGACGGCAGCTGTGACGACATGGAATGTTCTGATCTGTAACTCGACATCGCTTTGAGTGGTGCTGATCTTCTCTTTGGGGAGGACGACAACACCAGTGACATCGATGATAGACTCCTTGGTAGTTCTACAGAGGTAAATGTGTGATCAGGTCCATGATTGACACGACACAAGGAGGATACTCACTCTCCAATGAACTTCAAGAACTGCTTGGACACGGTCGCAGATTTTGAGATGACTCCTTGAATGGTGTATTGGCGCTGGCGAATGGTGACGAAGGCGAGATTACCTACGTGATTTAAAAAAATGACATTCGAATTGTAATATACCTTTGGCTCTGATTTGGTGAGCGCGACCACGGACAAGGATCTCTTGTCCATTGAGTTCAGGGTTCACCTCCTCAACACGTGTGAACTTCTGATCTAATTCAGAGATGTGATCACATCGAGTAAACGAAAGTGTAACTCACTCTTCCAGTTCTCTCTGTGCTCTGAATCAAGGGGAGTTTACCATACTTTCCCTCAGATACATCGGTGGCATCAACGGCCTCTACTGATGCAGCGGGCTTCTCTGCCTCACGCTTCGCTGCCTAAAATGATTAAGAACAAAAACGACGTTGGATTACACACTCTCTCAGCGGCAGCAGCCTTTTTGGCGGCCTTCGCAGCTTCTTTCTTCAATGCTCTGATTTGGTGAGTCCCTGTGATATCATCACTGTCTTACGCTTTAGAGGGACCCTTCTGTTCTTCCTCTACGGGTTGTTGGGGTTGTTGGTCGCTCATCGTTGATCGCTGATCGAAGATAGTGATCGATCCTTGTTGTTTTAATTTTCCGAAATCAGAAAAAAATTTGAATTAACTTTTTATTTTCGCTGAAGAATTTCATCTTTTTTTCCAATTTTTTTTCAATTTCCCAGACACACGGTAATAACCGAGAAGCTTCCCGTCAAAGACCGAGACAAACGAGACGATCGGTTTATTCTGTTTATTGTTCGGAGACTTTTCCGCCGTACACGATCGCTGGTGCCTCTTTCTTTGGCTCCGCGTCTATAATCTTGCCTCCATACTGGATGACATCCGGGTTCGTGTTGCTGGCAACGTTCAGAACGGCGGGGTTGGCACCTCCAGTGTTGTTATCGGCTGGGCGATTTCTGGGGGGGTTGTTGTTGGGGGTAAGGGCGTAGGTGACATTGTTAACGCGGTCTCTTCTGTACTGCTGCTCTGAACCTTTTCATTTCAGTGGTCTGCCATGTCAAATTTGCATAGCACTATGTGTGACGGAGAGATGCAGCAAAGCTGCAGATGGAGTGATTCAATTCTAAAAATAGGATCACTGTTTTCTTTGTCGACTAAAAACACATTCCAAAAAATCACAACGATCTACCAGGTGGGGCGTTTGGCCTCAAGAGACCCTTTGGTCTCGGCATGTGCAGCTCTTCCACCAGACTCTTTGGTTGGTTGTAGAACATGCGGTAGGGTTGATGTGTGTCGATGTCGTAGTTAAAAAAATGAGGTGTCGGCACAGAGTATCGACCCCTGGCGATGTTGGGCTTCTGGGGTTCTTCCGTGTGATAATAGTGGTGGTCGACATCAAAAGGAATGTCGACAATGACATTCTGGGCGGTGGGGTCAGGGGTCTGAAGGTCTTCAATTCTGAGAAATTTCCGAGATTTCGTACCTCAGTCGACAGTTTATGGTTCTCCGTGGCTTTGGCGATTTGTTCTTCCACTTTGTCTATGATCTGGGTGCTGTTGGTGTTGAAGAGTTCCCTCATCGACGAATCATCCGCCATCAATGGTCTTAATGCGCTTGGTGCGTAACGAGCGAAATTTCCTGGAAGAACATAGAGGGGGTATTTCCACGGGTCGGGTGGCATAGAAGCTGAAATTTCAGTGAAATTTCAATACAAAAGACTCACTTGTATTTCGGTCTGCGATCTTGAAGAGGCCAGAATTTTCCTGGAAAAAGTTGGAGTTGGGGCCGGTGGCAGAGGAAGTGAGTGGTGGGACATTTAAAGACGATAATACATTGTGTATGTCGTCTATGCTTGGTGCCTCAGTGTTATAGAATCCGAAACGGTAATCTACAACCAGTCAGGAAGAGGATATCCGCGGGATATTCTGGAGACGGTAACTTACCGAGGCAATGTCCGGTAACAAAAATGTGCAACATCCAGTGCGCTGTTTGCAAATACTGTATCACCAGCTCTTTTTTGTCCTGAATTTTTTTATTTAAAAATCGAAATAAATTGACAGACTACAACGAACCTCAGATTTGAATTTCTTGGAAGATTCATCATTTGTGGAATTGAGGGGTCTCTTACCGCTCTCATTAAGCTGAGTATTCTGCGAATTTTCAGTCAATTTTCACAAGGATTTCAATTACGCACAGTCGAATCACCAGAAGCCAAGACACCATTTGTTTCTGGTCATCGATCAGAATTTACAACGAAATTTCCCCGAAATTTCCTCACCTGCCGCGACTGTCTCCACAGACCAAGCTTCTGTCCTTAGTAAAGATAATAAAAATGACATGTTGATGGTGATTTCGGCTTGTGCTGCGTCTTGTGGGGGCTCACATCTGACCAATATAGCCTCGGGATATTGAATTTTCAACTGTGTATATCTGGGAGAATTAAGGCGGGAAACTTTTTTTTTGAAATTCAAACTGACCTGATCCAACTCTCTTCGAATTTGAATTTCTTGGGGGTGGGAAGGTATTGTCCCCCCGACAAAATACCGAGGAGAACCTGCTCCACGTAAGTCCATCACATCTACAACGTTTCATTCTTTTGAAACTCACATAGTCCAGACAGACAGTATTTTGCAATTTGGACAATGATTGCTGATTCTCTATGGCAGAGTCACGAATGGATTGTTGTAGATAGACGCGAACAGCCCTTATGTCAATCAAATCAAAAGCCGAGGGGTCATCCCTGCTGATGCTCATCACATGCGCGTAGTGAATTTGTGTCGCGACCGCTGTGAAATTTCAGCGGGATTTCGGGGAAATTTGGGGGAATCTCGTACCTGCCAGGAATAATTCGTCATCTGTCCCGACGAATAAGAAAGTCTGCGCGGGGCCTTCAGCCTCGTGTCTCTTTGCCTGATGACGTCATCACGTGTTACGTTCTCAAAGAAATGAAGCGATATTAAAAATAGAATTACATTATCTATCATTTTGATGATATTTTCTCCAGCAACATCAGCCGGACTAACAACGATATCCACATCTACATTATTTTAATTTCGAGTTTCATCACGATAAAACGTTGTCGACACGGTGTACATGTACATTCTGTCGACAGTATCACTCACCGATCCAGGCGGGGTCTTGCATCGCCCAACAGGCAAAATTGAGCAACACTTGCTTTAAACGAACCATCAAGTCAGTCCCTGGCGTCAACTGATGTTCTCTTAGCTCAAAAATTACTCGAAATTCAAACGAAATTTCAAGTAAATTTACCTCCTGGGGGTTGGGTGCGCCTGGTGCGAGGTTGTATTGTTCAGCCCATCTTTCCTGGAAAAAATTGAGCTGGGTTATATAGATTTTCCCGCCAAAACTGACCCTCCTTCTTCTCTCTTCGATCATGCGAGAGATGGTGGCGGGACCGCTCAGACACAGATAGAGGGAGCGACAAGGCATGCAAATATCCACGATACGATTGATCTTATTCAGAAAACGATCCACAAAGAGTTTTTCGTGAGGCGCGTCGTATATGCTGAGATCGTGAGCTCGAGATTTAATTTTCGGGTTAATCGTAATCTTATTTAATATGGTTCCACAGCACAAAGAGACTTACACTGAAACGACGATCTCATCCAAATCCAGCAGGATATGGTCGAAATACCTGGTGTAATCAGTATAGAAGATAAGAATCTTTCTTCTTGTCTTTGGTTCTATCCACAAACACGGAGGAAGATAATGACTGGTGATGAAAAATCTGACTGCATTTTTTTTATACCTTCTTTCTAAGTTCATACCTTTGGCACGCTAATATGGAATCAGAAAAAAGATAATAAAAAAGCATATAGAGACAACTGTCCGAGGACGATATGCGGAGATTAAGTTCCTACCACTGTGGTAAAAGGCACATCACAATGCCTTCTTAAGTAGGTCAGATAGTCGGGTGCAGACATCTTCCTTTTGATTGCTGAGATTTGCTATCTGATATCGTGATGCGGTTGGTTGTAGTTTTTGGCTCAAAATCATCATCTGGGGAGATCATCATTTTAACACAGCCATGTCGGCAGGAGTTAAAGTTATCGACGATGTTATGAACAGAAGCATACCACATGTGAGAATCTATTTCAGAAGATGACTGATAGCAGGCAGTTATACCGTGATGTCCTTCGCACTACACGGCTTGTTGCAGAAGGGGTAAGTTCGGACGTCTGCAGGGCTCTTAGATGATGATTTTCAGAACATCAAAAAAGAGTTCCAGTTAAGACAGATTGCCCGCTCCCAATTCAAATCAAACATGAACGAGACTGATCCCACAAAGATCCGTCAACAAAAGTCTGAGTGAGCTTATTTTTGGAATTTTTAGATCAATGATTTATTTTGTATTAATGATATCAGGGCCGTCAAATTCATGACAAATTACATCTTCTACATCAGTGGGTGAGTACCAATCACGTACGATTCCATGAGATGACATTGTACAGAGGAAGAGAGAGATTGATTGAAAAAGATGCACAAAGAATGAAAGAGAAGGAGGGCGTGGAACAAAAGCCCGCCAAGACCAAAATATTTTAATTCAACTGGTTTTCAAATCTAAGTATGTCAAAGAAAATAAAATAAACTGCTTTTTCATGTCAAAAAGCTTCATTTCATCCACCATGCAAGGGTGAAAAGACTGACGGAACAGAACGGTGTCTTCGTTTGAAGGTGGATTAATGGTGTTGCGCTCATGTTCTGATCATGTTATGTTATAACAGAAGATGATGTCACAGACCATAGCGGTCCCTGTGCCGAAACGGCTTCATCTGTTCGAGTAGAATTATATGTGATGTATGGCTTCATCATCTACCTCTTTGTAGAAAACAGAATTTCATAGGGGCGATTGTAGTGTGTTCTCGAGGAGAATAATTTTTCCTGAATTGAACATCCGCAAAGTACCTTCTTACATGTCAGCGTTTAGCTAACGCAGAGAGCACGGTACAAGCGTTCAGATATCAGAATTCTTCAACTAATCCTCTTCCATCTCCTGACACACTGCATGACATTGACAGCACATTCCGACTGCTTATTTTAACCCAAAACAACATGAGTGTGTGCACACACTTCATTCTCTCCGCCATTCTGATCGGTTGTGTCTTAGGAGATGCTTCTCAAGATACCATACTCACAGCTCACAACATGGAGAGGGCCATCTTCAAGTCAAAAGCCTTGACTTGGGATTCTGCTTCCGCCGCTGTCGCCCAGAACTATTCTAACGTAAGTAATCAGAGCCCTGATACATCCTGATCCTTTCAGCAATGTAAATATGGACATAATGCCAATCGAGGTCCGAGAGGAGAGAACATCTTTGCTGTCTCAGGCACTGGTCCTGTTGATCTATCCACACTGAACTCTAGTGTTTGGAGTTGGAATAGTGAAGTGAAGAATTGGAACTGCCGTGCTGGAACATGTAACTCTGGCCAAGTTTGTGGACATTTCACACAGGTGAGCCATGATCTAGCAATAGGCTCTGAATACAGTGCAGGTTGTGTGGAACACCACCACAGGTGTCGGATGTGGCTGGACAGGTAAATAATCTTTGGCCGCAGCCACAATATCCGCCTCATAAATGACCGGTAATGCTGATTCCTTCAGCATGCACGACCGGGACCCCATTTGGTACAAGTTTTCCCAACTGGATCTTTGTAGTTTGTGACTATGTGCCCCCCGGTAACTGGGTTGGTTCCCTCCCCTTTGACCCTTCAAACTGCTCGACAGGGTCAGGAATTTTCAGAGAGAAATGACAAACTAATGAAGACAGGTACCTCACCGTACCAGCCCTCTCTTTGTGCCTGTTGTCCCTGCTGTCTCTTTTGATCATGTGGTCTTGAACAATAAATGTATGACACCAAGTGCCTTCAAAAAGGGAAGGCGAGATTGCAGAAATTCGCCTGGATGTTGAGTGTTTGTGTGTACAAATGCTGTTTAGAAGGATAACTTCTTGAAGAGCTAAGACAATTAAAAAGCTCATTTATATGTCTCTTCGCGCTCAAAATTGGTTTAAATCGATGTTTCTCTTGGTTCACAGCTCTCTTGGAGAGGCTGACGATTTTTGTAATGTCGACAGCATGGTGCGTATCCTTTCCTCAGTCGACATTGTTGCGTCGAGGTACACTGTTGTGGCGCGCTTTAGAGGTCTTCGGAAGGTGTTGGAAGAAATTTTGGTTCCGTTCATCTTGTGAGCTCTTTTGTGATGTTGGCTGTTGATAATAATGAAAGACAGAGAGGAGAACTATGAGTTTTTGTGGTGCTTCTTTGGGTAAATAAGGTGTTGGAGGGTACTAACCACAGTAATAGATCTGACATTTTCCATCTTTAGGAACTACCCGATCTTCCCACGATAACATGCGTAACTATTAAAGAGCCAACATCTAGCAGTGCGGACCACTTCATCCTCTGAATCATAACTTCTAACCATCAGTATTGCCTTCAATATTAAAAAACATGCACATCTGGCATAATTTGTTGCTCGGGTCTTGTTGTAGTCTGACATGTCGTCACCTCGATGAACAGATCCGAGGAGTGTGGTGGTTTTTGGTGCTTCATAGATGACAGGTTGCCGTGAGGACAGCTTCTATGAATTATTGGAGGGAAAATGGCATGTGCCAGTGCATTCTCTGAATCATTTGGTCTGGTGGTGAAGCTTGTGCTTGACATATAGAAGACAAAAAATCACAATAAAAGGCCAAAAATAACTATTTATGATGTTTTAGCTCCTCTGTACACATGTCACATCACATCAGCAACATCGACCTCCTTGCTGTACATCTACAGTGTCTGAAGTGTCTGTGATATTGATCACTTCCCCCCTCTTATTGATCCTGTCTTCGGATTTGTTGATTAAAAACCCAGAAGCCGTTAATTTCCGGCGCGACGCTGCGTCGTTCAGAGATTTCAAAATTCAAATGAGAAGTTGGGCGGGAATCACCTGAGAGGATGCTGGTGAAGGCTTCTGTTATGTTGTGACCGTCTAAAGCGCTTGTTTCGATGTACAAAAGGTTGTTTGCTTGTGCATATTTCTTGGCTTCACCCGTCGCCACCTACAATAATAAGGTTTTCCTGCAATGCATTCACGGTAATAAACGTAAATGGACACGGTTTAGACATATGACGAGCAGGATCAGATTGTGAGTTTGGTATGTTGATGTTGATTTTGTACAGAATAAATGAGATCACCTCTCTCTGTGCCTTTAAATCACTCTTGTTGCCGACTAACATCATGACGACGTGTGGATCCGTATGTTCCAATAATTCTGCTAGCCATTTGGGTGCATTTTTGAAAGAATGGGCGTTTGTGATATCAAAGACAATGAGAGCCGCATGAGCACCACGGTAATAACTTATTTGGTCAGATTGAGACATTTGTTGAATCCAAAAGTGTACCCTTTTGTAATAGTTCTGAATCTCTCTTGCCCAGCTGCAAGAACCAGTAAATAAATAAAATTGGATGAAACGCGTAGAACTCATCAAAAGATATCGTTTACCTGTATCCCATAATTGGACCGACACCTTCACTCCCTCAGGCAATGGAACCTCTAACTGGCCAAATTCTACACCAATGGTAGATTTATTGTGATTTTGGAACTTGTCGTCTGTGAATCTGCTGATCATGTTCGTCTTTCCGACTCCAGAATCGCCAGTTACGATCACTATGAAGTTAATGACGCAGACATAAAGTAATACCTTTATATATGGACGATGGCTCATCCTCGTATACCATGTTGGGTGTTGGTCGCAATGTTCAAAATCAAAGAAAACAAAAAAGCACAATTTTTATTTCGCATGAAAAGTCTTCCAACAATCGGTCTCAGGAGATGAGGGATTGAGTGAGTGGGATCATTATTTAATGACGCAGACAATCCGATCGCTGGTGGTTTCAGCTTCGCCAGGTTCTCCCTCTTTGGTGATGTTACAATTCAATTCATTTTTGGTTTGTTGCACACGTTGAGACTGTTGGAAAAATGAATATCAGGATTCAGAACGGTCTTTATGTATAGTGGTTATCTTCATACATCATCGTCGCATGGATTGTCGCCATCAGGTCTCCTCGTCCGGGCTTCAGCGTTTAAGTCTTCAGCCCCTTTTCCTCTTCTTGTTTCCCTGTTGTATTTTCTCGTGGAGTCTGAACAGAACTCGCAACCGCTCATCAAGGGATGCATTAGCAGGGAACTCGAAGGGTGTGCCCCTAGTTATGCGTCTGCTGGGATGTGCGGCTCTCTCTTGCATTGTTGCTTCAATTCTGACCGTAGCCCGCCTAGTACAGATCGATCTTATGGTTGACAGGTCCGATACCCCCATTTAATCATTTGTTACCCCGTAATGAGCTGGTTTGGGGTCATACTCACCTCTCTTATTCGACAGTATGACCTATATAGTATGTGTGTACTGGGTCACACGTGTAGCGCAAGATCTTGCGACATTTTAAAAGGAAATCTCACGTAATGCTCCCGCATTTAAGTGCGGTAACGGACACGTTAATTTATATAACATTTATGAATCACACGATTTGCTGAGCAACCGGGAAATCCGCGTGTTGTGTGCTTCGTTCGGAGGACCCCAAGTGACAGATACCTCACCCCACCGGATTCCCAAGAATCACTTTCGACAACGCCATCTCCTCCCGAGACCATGTTGGCAGTGCTGCAAATTGTGATTGATATTGTATACCTCGATCAACTGCTCTGAGGAAATATTTAAAATAACAATACTGCAGGATTTGGTCAGATTCCCTTCGTTCTTGACATAGTTGCTAGGGAACCATCCGATTTTCCTGAATTATGAAGTCTGAACAAGATGTCATAGAATGAGATGACGCCATACATTTCCTGATCTTCGTACATACTTTCTCTACGTTAGTTCGCAGGAAGGATATATTGAACTCACATTCAGAGGCCGCAGGCAGCAACTACTCGATTCAACCGAAGGAGCCTGGCATTTCAACCCAGTAATAAACAGCAAGATATTGGTATTAACTAAACATAATACCATGATATTTTTCGGTTGATCCCAAAAATAGAATTCAGAAGAATTTTTTATTTGAAAATATTCGTGGCCTCATTGTGATCATGTATCTATTGGCAGCGCCTCATAAAGAACTCTTGGAATCTCTGTCTGCTGGGGATACGCCGCTTGTGAGGTCTCATCATCTTCGATCTCCTGCTTGATGTGGCTGATCCTCCCAGAGAACCACCCCACTATCTGCGGAAAACTTGGCCGTTCAGATGCTAACGTTTCCCAGCATGCTGAACGTGTCAATAATTATGATCATGTTATGATGACTAACGCACCTGTCATGAGCTTGCGAACCCTCTCATCGCAGTCTTCGGTTATTCCGGGTCTCAAATCCTCAGAAACAACACGAAGTGCGACATTAAGAGGGTCGATTCCTGGGTATGGCTCGCTCTTGTACACGATCTGATTACGTCAGTCATGAATGAGAGGAGGTGATGTACCTCCCACACTGTGATGCCATATGAATATACATCTGACTTGCTTGAATATTCTCTATTTCGAATAGCTGGACTAATCAGTTTCTCTACTACCTTTGAAAAGAAAATGCAACCTTCAGGGGACATCCATTTCAGCGGGCCGACATTAGATGTTGTCTTATTGCTCGATCCTTCATTTGCCTCACGTGATAATCCAAAATCGCTGACCTAATCAAGTGTCATCATCTGATCATAAGCATCATCTCACCTTTGCGATCAACGATCCATTGAGAAGTATATTTCTTGCGGCTAAGTCTCTGTGCACAATGCCTTCCCGATGTAAATGTAACATTCCTCTTGCGATGTCCAGACAAAATCTGATCATCAAATTAAAATCCACTTGGTTCTTTTGCATGTAATTATCTGTCAATGTGTCAGATTTGACAGAGTGACATGTGACTGACCTAGAGAACCGCATTCGCAGAATTCAGTGACCAGACTGATAGGGTGAGGGGGAATGGTAGTACCAATAAACATCACTATGATATCATTAGCGCTACAGGACATCACGATAAGATATCTCACCGACATTTGGATGCGACCTCAGCCCTTGTAATAAAGCAACCTGTTTTCCGTCACTTTTGTACAACCGTATCTACAACTCGCCTCTTTCAAGAAATCCTCCAACTGCGTCCTCGACACCGTCTGGCTCAGTAATTGCTTCACCTGTATAAGGTCGACATCGTCTGATGACATCATGACTCACTGCCACGTGGATACCCCTCCATTCACCGGCGTAAACTACGCCGAAAGAGCCCTGTCCGATTTCCACAAGATTCTTGATCTCACTATAATCAATGACAGCCTTCGTGGCAGCGCCAAGATTCAATTTAGACAATTGCAACTGCAAAAATCAGTTTGGAATATTCTGGGGTCCCTCACGTTGAAAGCTTCACTCTGCTTACGCTTGGCTCGTTGTATAAACAAAAGGATGGTAACAACAGCAATCAACAGTATTAACCCACAGATACCAGCCGCAATACCGATGATAGCTCCAACACTCAGGCCCCCACCATTGCGGTTATCAACTACTACAACGAGTCAGGTTTTTACGGAAATCTCCTAACCTGGAAAACTGGAGGTGGTCGCAGACGCAGTTTGACAGATGTACTGATTCATTGTAGATTGAACACTTCCTGAGCAAGATAGAAACGATGATGGTATTCCGGTAATGGTGACGTCGGAAGGTGTTGGTATCCATAGCGTCCCATCTAAAACTACATTGCTCGCACTACAACGCATCAGCAATCAGTAGATACAAATCAATTGAAATGATAAAGACCTTATGCTGGAGCCAGATAGAAGCACTGCAATGCTCGATCCAAACTGTCCTTCATTACCTAAGATTTCAGAAGAATTCAATGACATGAGAGTCGAACCTTGCCACACGTCATCTGTCAATATCAAGTTCCCACCGAAAGCCAAACCTCCCCCATATCGGGCGAAATTTTTGTCAAACTTGGTACTTGAGATGACCGCTGATGTGGTGCGTTTCGATGATGACATCACCGAAAGGAAAATCGCACCACCATTCTTTTGGGCTGAGTTAGATGTAAAATTGGATTTGTCTATGAGTAGGTTTTGAACGCCTGCAATGTTGACAGCGCCCCCATTGAGACCTGTCAAGATCAGCCGATGGATAGTGTACATAGAATAGGTACCGGAATTTCTGGTAAAAGAACACCCTTCTACAGTGATTGCAGGGGCAGTCAGTTGTAAAGCACCTGTCAAAAATTATTCCGTGAATTTTCATGTGGCTCACCTCCAAAATTTTCGGTGAAATTACAGTTTTGATTTGAGCCGTGAACATTTGTGATGATGAGTAAATAACTCCCGAAGGCGAGTAGTCACCCCTAATTACACTGTTGTAGACGTACAACCCTGTGAGGTTACCTGCATACAAAGCAGATCCGCTCATTGATGCAGAATTGTTAAACATTAGTGTATCTACAACAGTAACGTTAAAGTTTCCGTTGAGCCAGATGCCACCTCAGCTTCATCAGAATGGAACTTGCTGCGCAATCAATCTACCTCCATATGAAGCAGTGTTGTGATTGATTGACCCTCCATTGATGTACAAGTTTGATTGTGATGACGTGGACACACTTAATGCTCCTCCAGTATTACCACTATTTCCTTCCCAAGTGGTGTTGTAGATAGACATATTAAAGGATGACGTCACATAAAAGGCGGTATTTGGACTTTTAGAAAACGTGGTATTGGCCACATCAATGGAATCTGAAATTTCTCAGAAAATTCAGCAGATGATTTATGCTTACCTATAGATTTCGATGACGTGTATACGGCTCCCCCCAACAAATTCGCAGAGTTTTGGGAGAAAGTTCCACCTGATATCCCCATTGTCCACAACTGCATGTCGTTGTACACCCCTCCACCTGATGAAGATGCTTTGTTGGTTGTCATAGTGACGTCATCCAATATTACGCTGTTTCCTTTTCCGCTGAACACAACTGCTCCTATAGATGTCAACATAGCTCTCTGGCATTTCAAAAGAATTATACCGCCAAAGGATGCCGAATTATTTAAAAAGGAAGTCTCTGATATGGTGACGTTTTGGCTTGATGTAGATGACACAAATATCCCCCCTCCCTGCTGGGCGGTATTCGCTGTGTAAGATCCCCCTGATACAGTCATGATACCCTGAGGTCATTCAGTTTAATGTCTATCAAGTTTAAAAAAAGTACTAAGGCTATTACATTTGTCATCGTGGTGAAGTGTGCCCCTCCTAATGATGTCGCCGTGTTAAGAATAAAATCAGTTTGAATCAGATGCAGTTGTACACTGTCACTTTTTGTGGTCTGCAGTAAGTAAGTGTGATCATTCTACAACGATGAGATCCATTCACCTTGCCAAAAACGGTGATTGTATCTGCGAGATAGAGTCCTCCCCCACTTTGGGCGGAATTTTCTTTGAAAATACACCCCATCACATAAACTTCACCGTCTCCTTGGTTTGAGACCAAGTACGAGGATCCCCCGATGAGTCCGGTATTTCCTTGAAATTTCACAGTACATAAAGAGACCATAGGGCTGTTGACTGTGTACAACCCCCCTGGAAATATAAATCTTCCGTGTAATAAGAAGAATGGATACCTCCGTTTGAATTAGCCGCATTATTCGTGACGTTTGTGGATTGAATTTTGATGGATCCTGCAGAGTCGATGTAGATGGAACCACTCTCAGATGATTGTCCCAAGTCAATGAGACTCTCTTTTATTGTGATGTTGATTCCTGGAATGAGGGCATAAATCGATGCTCCTGAGGTAATCAGTCTTTACGTCATCTACAAGGTTACCTCTTAGACCGTAACAAGCCGTTATATTCGAATTGTCGATCGTTATTATCCCGTTTTGATTGTTGAATGCGATACCTGAAGGTGAGTCAGTTTGGATCATTCCATCCTATGCCCTCTTGCGTCTGTGTGGCTGTTGTTTTTGTCAACATCAAGCGATGCGTGAATTCTGCAGGGAGAGTCGACCACTTGAAATGGCGAATATTATGATATCTTCACCTCCACCAAAAACAGCTGTAGAATCTTTGATAGAGAATCCAGACAATGTCATGTTACCGATGATTGCCGAACTCTGTTAATGTCAATTGTAATGTACATCTCGGTATGTACTCACATCAACGTAAAATCCGCCCCCTTGTAGTGTTGATGTACACGTCCGAAAGCTCATATTGTATGACGTCATCATCGGGCTATTGGTTGCTATAGTGATACCCGCTCCGTTGATTGCGGTCAGTGTCGAGAAGTGTCCGTTGTGGATGATTAACTCTGCCCAGAAACCCCCAACATATATCGCTCCACCTGATCCCGCTGAACTGTTTGACATCATTAAGGAAGCTAAGTCCATCTACAACTCGTCAGAACACATATAGACCTTAGGAACATATGGAGGAATGATGACGTCACCTTTCCACCCTCCCCAGAAGCGTATATACAACCCCCTTGTCCTGTTGACTTGTGGTTCTGGCAAGTGATGTTGCGGAAAAGAACAGATCCTCCAGAGGCATATATACCCCCACCATTTACCCTGTGATAATGAGCGATGACGTCACCGATGACACCTCACGTGACGCTGGAGTTGTACATGGTGAAATCATTGACAGAGATCGTCATACTATTCGAAACATAAAGGACCCCTGCAACAGATCAGGAAATTCAGCAATCGATTTTGTAGATTACCTCCGAATTGTGCGGATGTCTGTACAGAGAGCGCGTTGTAGATGCTCAAAGTACCTTGAGGGTTCCCATCTACATAAACAGCACCCCCAGTAAAATAGGCAGAAGAGTTGTAGAATCGCATATTGTACATCGTTTGATTATTTCCATTGATATAAATCGATCCTGTTGATTTGAGTTTTGGTTTCTTCTGATGTGATGTCACCTCCAGATTGAGAGTAGCAGTTGGTTGTGACGGTATCTCGTATTGTGATATTAGTTAGATCACTTGTGTCCACACATATTGCCCCCCCTCTACCCCTGCTCACGTGATCTCTCATCACCATGTTCTGCAGAACGATGACAGATGCAGAGGGAGACTCGATGAGGATGGCCCCTCCATCTGTTGTAGACGAGCATCCTAACGTGGTCACGTCTGAAATTTCTCAGAAATTTACTTTAGATTTCGAATGAAATTACTGTCTACAAGGAGGGAGTTGTATGTGAGTGTGGGAACTATATGGAGAAATCTCGCGCTGCTGCTCACATTCACGTTAGTTAACGTGATCTCATTGATGTAACCGTCGAATGAAAATGCGTCATCGGAAAATCCATTCGCGGTGATGTTGTTCAAAATGACATTTGCCAACGTTGCATTGTTTGTTATTGTGACGTCTATGGCAGCCTCTGTCTCGTGTCAGTGGTAAATACGGATTTAAAAATCCTTGTGGCTTGAAAAGAATTTACGTGAGATGGGCCAATTCAATTGAGGTGACCCCGTTATGGAGTACAAATTCACGTTAGTAAACGTGCTATTGATATATATCATGGTCGCGTAATTGTTTGAGAATGTACAGTTGTAGACGCTCAATCTGTCCCCATTTCCGCTCCCCGATATGGTGATTGCCGCGTCTGTGGTTGTCAGGCCGTACATTTCAAAAGTTTAAAACTCACTGAACGCCACGTTCTCTGTAAAATTGATACCGGAAATAGTCACATCTTGTACAGAACCATCATAATAGATGACCCCTGAAGTAAGGGGGAAGCCAGGAATCACCGCGTAAAGCACAAGATTGTTCTGGAAGATGCTGTCCTTCGGGAAATCAGTGGGCAACATGTTGAAGAGGATGGATGCTTTGTGTCCGTGAGATTTGATTGCGGTACCTGAATGGAGATGCCAGTCATCGCCACTTGGTAACCGTGAATGACCCCAAAATTCGAGCCTTGGAATCCTTCAAAGCTACAATTTCTGACGTATAAATACGTCAGAGAACCATCATCATTACCCCTGAAATCTCAATGAAATTTCGTGGAAATTCGAAAATCACCTCTGCAGGAGGATGGCTCTGGAATTGCCCCCTTGAAAGGTCACGTGATCAAATGTAAAAACTCCATATTCGCAGTTCAATTGAAAGATCGCCCACAACAGAGGGAGACCGTTCGCGCCAGGAGTCTATTCAAAATTTAAATTTCAATATTGGCGAGGGAGCATCAATATTGTTACCACGAATGTTTGGGTGAATGAAGAGTTAAGTACAGTGAGATCGCCAGCAGCCGAGGAAGCAAAAAAAGGTCCACTGAGGGTTGCGTTGACCCGTGTTAAGGTTGTATTCACCTCCATGTGTCAGATTCATTGTGACCATTGAACATACATAAAAGTCCACGAAAAGATCTCCTCTGGGGAATGGGAAGTTGATGGTGCCGGTGCTGATGACATCTTGAACGTCAAAGAATAACTGTTTGATGAATCCTCCTTGAACAGTGAAGGTATTGGGCCGTGAGCCGGTAAGATTTAAACTGTCGAGTTGAAGTGATGCAAACATAAAAATGTTCTCGAGCACCTTTGGATCATACAATTGCTGTTGTGGATGTAGAAAATGGAACTGTTGGCGTTATCATGGAAAACGGTCAAGTTGGAGAATGAAACTAAAGACATCTGGCTGATGGTAGCACCTAGTACAATAAAAAGGCTGGAAATAGCACTTGCATAAATATTACCTTGCCCATAGAGGACGGTATTGAAACCGACGCCTTGAATCGTCCAATTTTGTGATTCGTTCCCTGTAAATGACAAAGTTGAACTGAAATAATATACACCAGCTAGCAGTTGAAACGTGATGTTGTTAGAAGTGTTCCATACTGCGCTCATTCCTAACTCTTTCAGCGGGATTCACACTTATAATCACCTCTTAAGAGATCTGGTGGCTGGACAACAACAGTCAGGCAGGTACATGCCGTCCAAAAAACAGAGCAGAAGACGAGCCACCTCATGACGTCTGATCGGTTGTGGAAGTTGTCAAGAAAGACAGACGTGACCGAGACATGCGGGAGAATAAGCCACAACTTTGGTAAATACCACCCTCAAACCGCCAAGAAAACACGAAAACAAATCCTCAAAGGTGCTGCCTTTATGGAACCATGTTGAATTTGAGCACTGTTAGGAAGGTGATATTGCAACAATCTGCACCTTTCGAGAGGCCCCAACGATCCTCACAGCTGAGAACGAAAGGTTCGACTTCCTATCTCATGATGGTGTGGTTGCTCTGTGGTCGTCGCCTGGGTAGTTGGGCAGGTTGTAGAATCTTGTTAAAAGAATCAAATGGACAACCGCTTTCTCTTGCCGCAGATCGCCCACGCTCAGATGAGGACGCTCTACGACCTCGGTAACGAGACACCGGCTCTGAGCTTGAGACGAGCTCTTTCAATTCGATGAACATCATCATAACAGACACAGATTTGTAACTTTCCGAAGCAGTTGATTTGAGCGATTATTTTTTCAACAATTGGTAAGGTGGCCACCAGGGTGATTGGTTCTTACCGCGATATTCACATTGCTTGCCAGGATTATGGGATAATAATTGGTCGATTATTAATAACTTTCAACAGCATACAAATTCGTGTCCTCCGGATAATATATAATATCAATGACCGAACAATTGATTTTGATTATAAATTGTGATTCCTGGAATTGTCTTTAAATGCTATTTATCTTTTTTAATGTGAAATTCACAAATTTCACCCATCTGGAAATGTCCAGTCGAAGTAACAGACCAGTTCGGACTCCTGCGAGACGAAGGCCACTCGCTGGTTCTGTGATCAACAACACAAAACGAATTTTTTCTTACCGTTCGAAAGAATTCAAGAGTTGAAAAAATTTGAATTTTTTCAGAAGCGGGAACTTCTTTGAGAAAGCTTTCGGAAACTCATTTTTCAACTCGACAAGGAAATGAGGATCCTCTCTCATAACATGTTGCAATGCAACGTTAAAGGCTGTGGTGCAGGAAATTTTCCTCTCAAATTAGCAGGCGAAGCCACTCAAAAAGAGTCGGAGTTCAACGAGGAGTTCATCAAGCACATGATGAGCAAAATAGACTATCCGGCCTTGTTGCAGGCCTCAACTGATGTGAGTTCCATTTTTTTATTGATTGTAATTATGTCTTAAATAGTGTAGGTTGGTGTCACCACACTCCCCGCATCGATTCCAGAGGATTGGGAGACAAATGCAGATTTTTTGAAGAACATACACAATGTCATCATCGACGTGAGTTTTTGAATCTACACGTGAGACTGAATTGTCCAGACACATATAGAAGAAGGCAACCTGTCATGCAACAACTGCAAGAGAGTGTATCCCATCAGTAATGGAATACCAAACATGCTCTTGAACGAGAATGAAGTATGAGAATTTTTTCTTTTTGAAAACATTCTTCATAGGAGTCTTCGATCGTTTTATTCACATTTCATCTTCTGTAAGGCGAGTGTTTTGTGCTTGTGTAATGGTGAGGATTAATCTCGTAGTCAACATCTCTCGACTGTCGCACATTAGATAGAGGATGCAGGTTAATCATTAATGTACATACCGTCCCAAAGGGGGCCATGGGATGTGGAACATTGTTCTCGGCTTTGATCTCTGATTGCCTTTCGAAATGTCTCTTTGTTTTTGGTACGATATCATGTCTTGTGGCCTGTACACTTTGAGACATCACAACACGACATCACTCACCGATGGAGACAGGATCTCGGGGTTGTGTGTGAGGTGATCACCTTGTCTATGTGATCTCCAGCTGATGATGTCTTGGGCAGCAGCCGTACGAGGCCTTGATGGAGAAGAGAAGGCGTTCTCCTATGATGACGTCATCATCATCGAAATCTCGTTGAAATTTCACTCACTCTGTCTGAGATGGGTGTGTTCCAGTCAAGCTGGAAGGGATTATTCTGTGAACTTTGGTTGGATATATTTGCGTTAGGATCGTAAGGCTTTCTCGGCAGAGCCTCTTGTTTGTCGCTCAAGACAATACTCGATTGTTGCACTCGGTTCAACCTCTTTGGGGTGGACTGTTGGGTGGGTCCTTCTTGTGTGTTGAAAAAGATGTCAGATGTACCTGTTTGGGTCAGCTTTTTCATTTGGGATTTTTATTACCTTTTCCGTAGCTTGGGACAGTCGACAGCCGCTGTGATTTCATCACATTAATGCGCCGCTGTATTTTTCAATATAAGAACCAAGAATCTCTCATCAACTCACAGCTTCTTCAGCGTCAGCCTCTTCACTTCTAAACACCCGAGGTGGCCCGTTCCTGTAATTTTAGCACATAAAATCAACGAAAGTTCGATGAAATTTCACCATGCAGTGGCGGTGAGTTTCGTGGGCTGAAACTGGAAAGAGGTCTCCCCTTTGAGTTGAAACTCCAAAGTCCTCCATAGATCATTAAACGTGACAAGTCCATCTCTCTCATGCGCACTCACCAATCTTTCGATCTTTGAAAAGGTGAGCTGGTGTCGGTGTTTAGATATTATATACCTCTTGGTTGACTTGTATTCCCGCGTCTCTGAGCGCTCTGCGGAACGTGGACGCGTTGATCCTCGCGTCCAGGAAATCTCTGATCACCTGATTGATCTTCTCCTGCCAAGCAGTGTTCACGTCTCCATCCATAAATCTGACAGGTGTCAGATAAGACATGTTTCAAGTCATTTACAGTGGTGTTTCTGGTGGCCTGATCAGAGGACTGTTCATGCTTGCTCCACCCTTCTTAGTTCCTGTCGTCTACAACAGTTAAACCGAAACAATTTCACACGTTGACGTACCGGTTTAGGATCGTGTGTCCACGTGACCACATCACTATCCTGCAGCGTAATTGGTAAATGGACTCTCTGTCTTGAGAGTGTATAATCTACTTCTGGAGGGTTCTATAATTATCAAAATTTCTTTTTGATTATCGTGTTGCAAGATGAAAAACTGACCCTGATGAGATGTCCATGGTCATGACGTGCGAGAGGGTGATTCAATCTAGTCCCCTGTGGGAGGGCAGAATTGTCCCTGATTCGAATTTCAAAAATACATCTGAGCGGGAAAACTCACCCCATGTTTTGTGGAGGGAGGCATAATGCGGTGATCAATCCAGTGTAACTCGAACTCCCCGTCTCTTGTTTTCTTCGAAGAACCTGTGAGGTCAACATGATGAATACTGTACAACTCTTTACCTTGTATACAGACAAATTGATGGGAATGCCAAGGTCATACTGGATAAAATCCAAAAATTGGTCCATGTTGATCTGGTTGGCTTCATACTTTTGAAATTCATCCATGATTTTTGTTTGATTGAGTTGAATCAGCTGATCATATCAATATCTAATCGTCAAAATACTTCCACCTCTCGAGTGTGTTCTGTTCGCTCACTGATCACTTCATCAGGCAAGAACTCTGCACGTCTTAACTGTGGTGGGTCGATAAAAAACCCAGAGCTAACCCTATTGATGATGCCAGCCTCCCCCTGAGCGCTGAAGTCGTCAGATCTTTATTTGAGACAAAGTGGCGCTCACGATGTGAGATTGTCTACATAGACAGAGAGGCGACGGTAGTCGATTCGTCCATCAGGATTGACGGTGACAAGAGACATCACTTGGTCGCCCTCAGCGCTACCAAATGCGATGCCACTCTCTTTCAGAACTGTCTTGAAATCTGACGCTGAGATGTTGCCTGTGATCAAAATCAGCCTTCATATTTTCCTACCATCAAAGAGAATTGGAAGTGAAAAAGTATACCACTGCCTGTTGGGTCGTAAGCCTCAAAACCAAGCCACAATTGAACCAAAGAGTCAGCATTTGTCTTTCTCTTGGTGTCGTTAACGGTAAGACCTTCCATGTTCATGCCAAGGTCTTTGAGCTCTCTTCTTGCTGTCATGTTGAAGCATGTATTTAGCTTTTGTTGAAAAATGGACCAACGTCTTGGCGCGCAGAAATATCTGCGAATCTTCCTAACAGCTTAAATTCAAATTTACAGCAAGAAGAGCTCAATTTGAATTCTGGGTGTTCGCGCGCTTTGGACATGGCCATCAATGAGATGTACCACTATGTGATCACACATCTGAAGAAGTTGCCAAAATTGGAAATGTTAAGTTTTGCCGGGAATCCTGAAGAATACAAAGTGAAGGACCGCCTTTATGAAGAGGGAAATACCATCCTATGATGTAAGGAATGCGTCGACTCTAATTTTATGTACACTTCGTTTTCATTGGCTCAGATGCGGATTCAGTCGGTTGATATATGTTGTTGATGTCCTGAGTTCTCTTCTCGACTTCGTCTCGATTCGTTTTGGCAATGATTTCTCTTCGATCTTGATTGCCACGATGCGAGGGTGTGCGGAATGGAGGACTTTCATCTGTGGTTGCGTTGGTTTGTGGTGTTGCGCGTTTGTTTCGATTGTGTTTGTAAACTGGCTTGGTCTGTTTGCTCTGGCTCTATGGGTGTGTCGCGTTGAGAATATTTCATCCCTGAAAACGTGTGATCAGAACTCCTTTAATGTGCTTAAGGAGAGGTTATTGAGAGATGTCATCGAGATTTCCCCATAGTACAGGAAAATATAGATATTAGCAACCCAAGAGAACCCACCAACAGAACACCTATTAAAAATATTATCGATTTTGGAGGACTTCCATGTCGAAAACCTCGATTTTGGCAGTTTGACAGGAGGATGAAAATACACTGTTTTAATGGGTCACCAACACCACCGGGAGACCGCCCAGAGTTTGGGAAAGAGTCCTCGTGGTTTGTTGGCATTTTTCTGTTGTTTTGGATGACCACCTCGCACATACCTCTCTATTACCTATACAGAATATAACAACACTTTACAGACATTTTATACGCGGGTATGCTTTGTACAATCACAGCATTAGAAGACACACCACTCTATCTGAATCAACAATAATCAGGTTGTAGACTCTAAAGACAGACAGATTCAACGGTGGCATTTATTTTTGGTGTAAGCTTGCTATCTCTTCTGTTCCTGTGTTGGGATGATGTCGAGAGCACATGAGGTAAATATCGGTGAATAAGTCTCGGTTTGTAACAATTTCTACACACGATCTGGAACATCTCGATGTGGTTTTTGGTTGTGTTGCGTCACTGCAGGTTTATTGGGTGTCCTGCTCCTCCTAGTGGCTTGTTGTATCATTCTGTTCCATTTGCGTTCCTCCAGCTTGATGGCTGTGATGCGTGGATGTGCAGCGGTCAGAACAAACATGGTGATTTCTTTGATGAAGTTTCGTCGTCTCGTGTGCGTGTGCGTTGGTGCTCTGCGGTGTGGATGGTGGGGCCGACATAAACTCCAAACTTTAAGACTCGAAATTGGGAGAAAGAGCCACGAAATTCTACCACTTGTCACTTTTGGCATATTATGCGTAAACACGGTGCACTCCGCCTTTCCCCACAAGGCTCCTTCTTCAGCCTGAAAGAAGCCACACTCGCTCATTTCCAATTCTCTTCAGTTGACAAGATCAAACGTAGAATATCGATCATCTACTTCTCTTTAGATCCGATAAAGACGAAACGGCGGAGTATCCTGCTGCCGAAAACGCTGAACTGCAAACACGGGAAGAAAGGAAAATTCGCCGACAGACCAAAGTGAGAAAACGTAACACCGTTGTAGCACACACCGCTGACAATCTCACAGACAGTAACACTAAGCCACTTACGATACGATAAATATGCACATAAAGACGACGACACGATCACCCATGATTGGCACAGAAGAGAAGAGGAGATTCAGGGGCGCTGAGCCTGGAAACAGAACGAAGGAAAGGCTGGGATCAGGATGTCTGTCTACAGAGGAAAAGGATAAGCAGACAGATGGAAACGACTCCTTCATTTACCCTGTATAAAGATTAATTATTGACTGTCACATGCCTTTTTCCATCCATCCACATCCACATTGTGGGAAGTTTCCATCAGAAGATGCTTTCCGGGTGATCACTCAACAAACAACATGGGCGCAGAACTCCCACCAATAGATATCTATCATCAACATCATATCGAAATCACGACGGCAAAAGATGAGGAGAGAGCATATGTACCGTCCATCCCTCTATTACAGATATGGCTCCCCTCCATCACTTGCATGATGACTCTCATCACTGCGATTGTACTCTATGCACTCGGTCACAACACCTCGTACATGATGGCCTTCTTTTATCCCATGGGGTTCGTCTTTGTCAGCACCATCACCTCGATTGCCTCTTCGATTTTCTATAGAATGTCGGCGCAGCGCATGGAAAAGGTGATGTTTTTTCTCATGTTTGTGTTCTGATTCAAGGAGATCTACATGGTGTACGGAGGAGTCTTCAGCTGTCTTTCATGTGCTAATGTCCTCCTCTTAAGTGTCATCACCTGGACTTACATCAGAGGACATTTCATCACCTTCGCCTTAGCTTTACCACCTCTCATCTACATCCTCATGCATTTCTCCTCCCACTCTGCCACCAAATCTTACCTCAAATTGTGCCGAGTCATGTTGAAGATAGAAGTTTAAAATAAAATTATGTCACTTTACAACGTTGTAGATACAAAAATATTTATGATTTTCACAGTCTATAGAAAGGGTTGATCCCTGCAGAGGCAGATTGTATCCGGTTGTACGCCCGGACTTCGCACCAATTTCCGATGTATGGCACTGCAGAAAATCAGAAAAATCGAATTTCCAGAGTTTTTATCTTGTTGAAATCAGAAAACTCACATTTGTATACTCTTTGTGTTGGGGCATCGAGAAGAACTCTGACGATCATGAAACATCCAAAGGCAAAATATGAGAACCAATATATAGAGGTCAATGTACTAGACCAAATAAACGCAGCCTATCCAGAATCAGATTGAAGCGGACAATGTACAAACTCACTTGGAAGACAAAACATAGGAGTCCAGCAGTCAGTGATTGCCAAGCGTGCACGAGTACGAAGCGGTTCTTTTTTTCTAAGAAGATGACGACCTGATATGATTAATCATTTCGGGCAATGAAGAACATAAAACATGTCATACCAGACCGCCGATCCAACCAAAGAAATAAGCCGCAAAAGCCAAGATCAGAGGGTTTATGCCGGTTGTCGTCTGTCTGCCAGCCCCTGGCTGAGGTAGTTGTGATTCTTCCTCGAATGGAACACGCTCGTTCTGAAGATAAGGGGGCGGTTCCGAAATAAAGCTGTCTGTACGATCTGTTGGATATACGGGAGCCAAATAAACTGGTTTAGCAGCGCTTGGGGGAGGATTGAGTTGAACTGAAGAAAAGACTGTCAAAAATGATTAACATGAAAAGACTTCCATAATGTTCACCTTTTGAACTCTCCTCTGGCGGTTCGGGTCTATGAAGGCTCAGAGCCGAATCATCAAATTCATCATCTTGTTCTGGCGAGTTCCACGATGAGTGTGCAGGAAGACCAGAACCTCCGATAGAATAGCTAGAGTGAGTATTGGAGGATGTAGAATAGGTAGAATCCGGATGAATGGGAGGATCGCTGAGAGTGGAGGACGTCATATACATGGAAGCGGAGGGAGAGAATGTATCTTCTGAAAGACTCAAATTATTGCGTTCCATATCTGAATCCTGCAGTCGGCGTCCTTGATGTGTCATGATATCGATTTGATGAAAGGAAAATTCAAACATTTCTCTGAATCTCGCGAGTGCGAATTCATTTTCCAGTCCCAGAAAAATTTAGTTTTTGGTCATGATGTTTCGAGGGACGATGCAAATATCACCCTTCTTTGTGGTCAGAATGTCCAACTGTATATTTATTGAACTACCAATCAGAATTCGACTCTGATATTTTTAAATTAAAATAAAATAGTGCAAAGTGAATACCTACCAGATATATTCAATGACATAGTTTCTTGGCTTCGTGTCCGGAAATCTCAAGCAAGAACAGGTTGTAAAATGCTTGTTGTTATTTATCAAATTATTTTTCAGAAGACAACCTCACAGGAGCCCTCATCGAAACAGAATTTATCCAAATTTTAGTCAGCACTTCAGAAGCAGGTTTAATGAACTTTAGCGTTGTTGATTACATCAAAAACGTGAGTTCTTTTTCCATTTGGAATGTAATTTGTGGGATGACAAAATGGACAGCAATACAGAAGTGTACCTCTTTATTGGAGAGATCTCACTGGACAAACGGTGGTCATCACAGGCGCAAACACAGGTGAAATATTAGGATCTGAATGGTAACCATCTGAATCATTAGGTGTGGGTCTTGAAGCTGCCAAACATCTGGCCTTGATGAGACCTGACCATCTCATTTTGGCTTGTCGAGATGTTGCCAAAGCGGAGGCAAGTGTCTTGATCAAAACATCTTCTGAATTCTGATGTAGAGAGCCAAGGAAGAGGTGTTGAGACACAGTCAAGTCAATGAGACTGTAATAGAGGTGTGGCAATTAGATCTGTCCAGTTTTGAATCGGTCCAAGCCTTTTCCAAAAGATTTGAGGTTAAGACATTAATTGAGATGCTTCCAAATTGAATCTTCGATAGAATTCTGGATTCCAATTGAACATTCTTTTGTCCAATGCTGGTGTGTATAAGAGCGACGGCAATTCACCGTCGATGGTTATGAGATGACGTGGGTATGGACATGGTGTGAAATCTGAACACGTTGCAGGCTTCAGACCAATCACCTCTCCAACTTGCTTTTGATCTTGTCTCTTCTCCCCACATTAAAAAAAACAGCAGCCACCGGCTTCGAACCCAGGGTCGTCCTCACAGCCTCTGAAGGTTTTGTTTCTGTCAAATTTGACCTTCTCATTTGTGCAGCACATTACATGACTCCATTTGAAGAGGGTAAGAATGAAGCTCCAATCACCACTTTGAACGATAAATCGAGATACACCAACACTAAAGAGAGGTAAAGAACTTTTTCATGTCATACGTTAATGATGCAAAGGTATGCAGTCTCAAAACTCTTAAACGTGTTCACGGCTCGTTATCTGGGTTCTGAAGTAGCTAAATACGGCATATCTGTCCATTCTATTACGCCTGGGTTGTGCTACAGTGATTTGCTTCGCGAAAAATCTGGGCTGGAGGCTGTCCTTTTTGCAATTGAGAGATTTCTGCTCGCCAGAACTGCTGAGGTATCCTTCTTTCAGGAAAAAAAATGATATATGTAAAGGTGGGAAGTAGAACCCTTGTACACTCCGCAGTTCATGAGGACTTGCTTCTGAAAAACGGGCCAGGAGGACGTTTCTGGATGGATTGTAGAGAGAGCGCGTGAGTTCCGTGGAAATTTCGTGAAACTGACCACTGCAGTCCCTCTCTGGTGGCAGTGAATAAAGAGATCGAAGACAAGGTCATGAGGGAGAGCATGGACATCATCAAGAAGATCGACCCCACCATCAAATTATAACAAAAATACATCAACACAAAGTGAAATTCTCCTGTACTCTGTTTTGCACCCCACGTAACACCACCCGCTCAGGTGGCCTCACATTAAATCCACGTTGGTTACTGCGGCGAGGAATCCAACCTTGGACAAGTTCCCAGACGATAAGTTCTGCGGCGGGGATGTCTCTGAGGGGATTCTGATGTCGTAATTACAACGAGCGTAAGTCGCTTCCGCTTTGTTGTTGGTTGCTCGCATCATCTGTTTGGGCCAAAACATAATGAGTTCGCCTTCGATCAATGGTATTCCCATTCCGCCTCCAAAGCCACTGAATATGAGGTATATATGATTACATTGGATTGTAAAAGAAGATCTCACAATCCTGCAGCCATAGTGTTGATACCTTCGCTGTGAAGCCGCCGCTTTTGACGCTATGGTTGAAAAAATACAGCGATGGAAAATATCCAAGATATTGGAAGAACAGGTGATCGTTTGGTCTGATCAAGACTTCTAAAGATTCATGTCATGATACGATCAGATTCTTCAAGCAGGACAGCACACATTTGGAACAACTACATTATTACCGCTCGAACAATGAAGTAATTAAAGTTGATCACAGAATCGACGTCTAACGATGTACAAAAGGTCACAAACAGTATTGGAATGATCGATCTGAAGACGATCACACACCTAGAGGCAGTCCCCCATGATTCCCAATGCTTCAATCTTGTGTCCGCAAACCGATACTACCATCTCCAGTCATTTAAAGGTCAAAATCTTCTGCATTGCTTCACATTAAAATTATTTAATCTGAGAAATCTTACAAAGTAATACATATTCATAACCAAATAAATAAAATCCATACAGCAGAAGAAAGGAGAGAACAGATGGCGTCCATACAGAGATGGCTCGACTATTTCGAGACGCAGAGAATGAAAGACGAGATGAAGAGAAACATACAGTCACATCCTACCTCTATACATAGCTCCATCATTGGAAGCCCGTCTACGGACGACGAAGTAATTTTCATTGCAATCCATTTCAAGAATTTTTCTGTCTTGTAAATTTCAATTTTAAAAAATTTATTTTCAAATGAGAATATAAAAAAAAACATTTGTAATTGAAATAATTGATTTTATCGTTGTAGATCATACAAAGAATAGAGATCGACAATCCTGGCCCAACAAACCGGAGCCCAAGGGTAACGATGTCGAAACCATCGTTGTAGATTGACAGTTATAGGATGCGTTACAAGGAAGGGAGTCTGCTATAGAGCTTGATGATGTGAGATCTTATGGAAAGATCTCATGTCAAATCTGACAGCTTTTTAGATGCATTTTGACCCGTTAAATTCATTATCCCGCTCCCCGGACAACTCCACCCGACCTCAAAGCATGGTGACCGAGATTTCTTTGAAATATACTTGAAATATCACTGAAATTTCCAGGTGATAGACAATGATAAGATAGAGATCAAGGATCTGATCGAGAATTTTGAAAAAGAATTTGCTGCTCAGCAAGAGAGGAGAAATACTTTACGAAAAAATTCGATTTTGTCAATGAACGGAAATGCTGTTGGAAATGTCGTATTCCAATGGAAAGAGAACAAGTATGATTTTAATTTTTTTACTTCACAAAGTTCTGCAAAAAAAAATAGTTGAAAATCAGGATTTAATTCTTTTAGAGTGTTGATGGCTTGGACTTGTGTTTCCTTTGCCATCATCGCGTTCTTGGTCCTTCCCATGGGATTTTTTCTGGGAGTTTTCGTCGGAATTTCGGCATGTCTGGCTGCATTATTCGTGTTTGTGACGTCATGGCTCGCCAAGGGTGATACCAATATACCTTACGTGCCCATCTTTCCCGAAGTGAGATTTTTCACAGAAATTTCTTTTGTTTCGTACAATTTTTTTCAAATTTAAATTTTGTGCAAGCGGATTTTGGTGCAAGAATGTCGACATTACTGACGTCGACAGATGATTGATATGGGAGCAGACACCCTGGAAGCATCCCTGGACAGAGTGAAATATGCCACTTTGAAGCACATCTTAGAGGTGAAATTTCAACGAAAAATCTGAGAAATTTCTTTCATAAATTCCAGAAAACTGAACGTTCCAGACGAGGACTGATTTTTCTGACGAACTTTCCGAGCACGAATGGTTCAATTTATTATTTGACAGAATATGGCAGGAGCACATCCATAATGATGTGAGACTCTTGGAAATTTGCACGGAATCTCAGTGGAATTTCTGCGTGAATATTGATGGTCACTCAGGTTTTCATCGCGAAATATATCAAAAAATTAAACAACAAATTGACAGCCACCAAGCGTCCCGATTTTGTGGTGAGTTTCTTCTGAAAGTTCAACGAATTTTCGCTGAATTCTCCACTATTA
>MZNV01002239.1:0-12476 GCA_002081555.1 Protostelium mycophagum | reverse complement strand
TACCGCCTCCGGCCAAGCGACGGTATAAAAAGAAATGATGCCCTTGAGAGTGTACACTACTAGGGTAGTGTCCAGGGGGACAATGTCAGGCATCGATGACATGTAAGAACGAATAAATTAATATAATTTATTCGTAAGTTGCAACGACGTTTAAATTAACGTTGTTGTTTATTTATTAAAGTTCGCGAAGTTACGCGTGCGCGTTTACAACGCGCGACGCGGAAATTAGGAAGATTCAAGTGTTCATGGAACGGCCGTTATGGCCGAGTAATAAAGCACTTGAAGCGCAACGTCCCGAATTAGGACGCGTCTTTGAGTTACCTTTCTCTTTGTTATTATTCTCTTCTCTCTTTCCATTCTTACTTGCGTAAGTATAAATCCTAATACAATTACAATAAAGAGTAGGTACAATGCTTGCATAAATGTGGTTGTTTCTATGTATAATTCCACTCCTAAAGACAATTGCAGATAAATTTAATAAAGATTGAAAGGAAGTAGTGGATCCTCTTGTGGTGATAGTGGTTGAGTTATCCAAAAATTCCAAAAAAAGGTCTTTTCTATACCCTGAGTCACTAATTATTTTTAGAGCAAAAATAATAAATAAAATGAGAGTAAAAATTAATGGGCAACTTTTAACTGTTATTTATTGTGTTTCTCAAAGTTTGCCATGATCTGGTTCATGTGGGAATTGAGTATTGTTGAGTCATTATTAAGTTGAACAGAAGTGAGAAAGATGTCTTTGGACATGACCAATTCATCTGGTGAAACAGATTGCTGCCATTTCTTGGCATAGTCAGAACACACTAAATGTTCGACCAGATACCCCTGTGAGATATGAATTGACAAGGAATTGGGCTGAAGAGAAGTAAGAAGGGAAGGAGAGATGGGTGTTTTTATCAGAGAAGTGAAACAACATTAAATTCCAGGTCAGCCCGTTTTTCCCCACGTGCCGTTGCGGGGGTTTTTCAAAAGGCGCTGGACACTTCACCGCGAGAACTGAGAGCGGTCGACAAAGTAAAGTAGAGTTTGGAGAAGAAAGAGCAAAATTTAGACGAAATTTATTGGAGGAAAATTTCTGGCTGGTGTAGATAAACAACGACGTCATACGTCATCATCTCTAATTGTTTTCAATTCTTTTTTTGGAGCCGGTTCTTGGTGTTATCTTCGCGCCGGGAGATTCGTTGTAGATTGTCAAACTGGTCGAAGCTTCCCACTTCTGCGGAATTATCCCATAAGTGGGAAGATCGAAGCTGTTCTGTGGAAGCTGCTCATCCGATATTAATAAGAAAATTACTAAAGCCAAAAAAACCAATTAAATTTTCAGCTTTTTGCGCCCTTGTGGGACGCTTCCAATTCCAAGACCCTCAATCCGCAGAACACACAACCAAGCGCTGAACCCGTGGAAAGCATCACATTCCGCAGAATGAACTGGAGAGCAAGCCTTCTGTTGTGTCTCTTATGCATGTGTGCGCAAGCAGAAAGAATCGTCTTACCCCAAGGACCTGTTGACTCTCGTAATACTCGACAGGCGCATCCCGATTTACCGTTTCATTTCACGCTTCACCTTTGGTAGATCATTTTCTATTCGATTGTTGACCTTTTCAGCCAACAGAATTTAGACGTCTTAGAAAATTACGGGAAATTCTGGACCAAAGAGAAGGTACGTGGTGCATCATATAGCCCTGAGCTGATACACTCAGGTCGATGACTTGGTGGCACCAAAGCAAGAGGCCTTCGACAGCGTGATGGAATGGCTGACACCTCTTAACGACAGCAGAATCACCGTTGGCAAAACTTTCATCAATGTTATGACAAGCACAGGCCAAGCTTCCAACTTATTCGAAACAAAGCTTCATCATGACTTCGACCTCAAGTCTAAGAGAAAATATGTCAGGTGAATCGAATTTCTGTCGAAATTTCCCGCCAAGGGTTGACCCCGCTAACCCCATCCCAAGGAGTAAGGGAGATGCATCCATTCCTTCTCATCTCGGAGAACACATCCACCTCGTCACAGGATTGTACAGAAACCGCGTCTCAGCCAGTGTCGACAATTTAGAGGTGGTTGACTTTCCATGAAAATTCATTGAACCTTCACAGAAAATGTTACAAATAGAAAAACGTCAAGTTGATCCAATTGATGATTTCTTCAAGGCAAATCCCCCAAATATACAGAGATACTATAACGTGAGTAGAATATTGTATCGCACAAAATGATTTGAGTTCAGATAAAACACAAAAGCGTCACCAATGCGGTTGTGACGCAAGCGGTTTTCTCATATCAAGATAATTACTACCCCCAAGCTCTGAAGGTGAGTAATGAGCACAAATTATGACGTATGATGACGTCATCAGACTTTCGCGAACAGTTTTAACACGAATCCTAACGTGCAAAATATTTTCGGCGGACAACAATGCCGTGAGTATTTTCAATAATTATTTTGTTGATTGTTGTAGAGAGCTCAAACTGTGAGTATTCTGGCGAGAGTGATTTAGACATACAATACATCACAAGTATCGGTCAGGGCGCAAAGACTTATTTTATTGCCAATCTTGATTCAAGGTCTTTTTTTCTGGAAACACTGGAGACTTTACTACCACAGGCACCCACCATCCCAATGGTTAGTAGAATTAATCATTTACTATTGCAAGAAAAGAAAAGAAAAGGATCCATTTTTTCTGCAAAATAAAAATCTCCGTGGGACTAAGATTGAAATGTAGGTGATCAGTGTGAGTTATATCAATGGAGAACTTTTTGAATGCCCACTCCTGGCATCATGTGATGGTACAAAAAATGCCAATGCAGAGTATGGCTTTTTGAGTCTGTCGATCTGACATCTTGCAGTTATTTAGACAGAACTGACATCGAACTCATCAAACTGGGGACTATTGGTGTGTCTGTTTTGGTTGCGACTGGAGGTAAAGATGATCAACTGCACAAATAGTTTGTCGAAATAATGGAAACCGAAAAAATGACGCGCTCAGACAACGGAGCTCCAGGCAGTTACACTTTTGGATTATGCCCAACAAACAATCAATACGTAATAGAACTAACATCATTCGTTCTGACGTTTGCAGTATTGCCTTCCTGGTGGCTGCACTTACTCCTCCTCGAATTGTCAAGGGGTTTTGGTCACAATCAGCCAGCAAGAAACGGTTCAAAGCCAATATGTATTGCCAGTTTCAGATGGATTCGAGCCTCCACAGGTAAGATCACGTCAAATTGACCTTTTTGACACGACCAGACCGTATATGACGCATTTCTGAATGATAATACCGATTGTCAAGTGTCTCTAGACTATTCCAGTCAGTTATCAAACAGGTCATTGCTCCAAACCACCTGTAGCTGCTCTCAGTTGAGTTATAGGACATATAGTTATGGAGGATTTCGGTACGCATTCACAAGATATGACCCGATTTTGGATGCAAAGCCGGATCTGTTGGATCTCACTCCAGGTTATCCCGCCACATCACCTTATGTTACCGCGTAAGTGTCACGGTAGTTGACGTTACGTATTGATGGTAACAGTGTGGGAGCCACGATTATCAAACAAGACGGCAACGGAAACTCGTACGAGGTAGTACTGAAATCCTCTTCAAAATTTTAAAACATTCAGGCTGCCGCTTCAAGCATCAACGGTGCCGAATTTTCTTCAGGAGGAGGCTTCAGCTATTACTACAACATGCCTTCTTATCAACAACAAGCTGTCTCTGCCTGGTCAAGAAGTCCATCAGCTGCTATCCCGGCTCTATACAACATCTCCAAAAGAGTGAGTATCTCATCATTCGCATCGTGACATCATCAGGCGATTCCTGATGTTGCCTTTGTTGGACACAACTTCCCAATCGTGCAGGCCTGCGCTAGCAGTGATGCCTCCTCATGGTAAATCTACCAAAGCAATCTTTTCTAAGATCTACAGCAAGTTGGGATTAGTTGGAGGAACGAGTGCATCAACACCGACACTGGCAGGGATGATCACGCTCATCAATGATCAACTCATCAGCAATAATCTCGCCACACTCGGTAGAACCTACTCCCCTTCATTTTCTAAAGCTTTTAGGCTTTTTAAATCCGTACTTATATGATGCCTACAACAAGCAGCCAAGCTTGTTCAGAGACGTTACTCAGGGCGACAACTACTGCACTGAGGTCTATTGCTGCCTCTACGGTTACAATGCCAGTGAGTGTTGTTTGATATTTATTATATTATCAGTGTCTGATGGTTTCAACAGCTACTGGTTGGGACCCAGTTACCGGTTTGGGTTCATTCGACCACCGCTGCCATGTCTTCTTATGCGATCACTGTGAAGGTGATATCTTCACTTGATATGTCACACTCTGACACGAATAGACCGCCGCAGGGATGAAATTTAACCCCAAGAACTTTGAAAATGCTTATGTGCCTGTTGTTTCCTCTTCTCAAAGCACAAGTGCTGCCACAACTCTGATGATCCACATTTATGTAGTTAATCTGCTGCTGACGCTGACGCTGACGCTTGCCTGAAAACCTTATAAATTCACATCTCCTTAATGTCATGTTTATTTCAAGACTGTGTTGGAATCTTTTATTTCTACTCTGCCACTTCGTATATCTCCGCGGAGACAAGACTTTGGCTTGCTACGACATCATGGAACGAATAGCTTTCGGGTGCAGTCCGGACCGAATCCGAAACACCCGCTTCTACTGGGGTTTTCAAGACCATGGATTCTCTCTGCCTCCTCTCTACAACGGTACCGCTGTGCAAGTTGCGCACCACTACAGCTGTCAGCCCGAAACAAATGACAGAAAAATGGGCATGTCTTTGCACTAAAAAGACCAAGTCCTCACCGCTGCCGAGATTTACTTCAGCTGATGTCGTTCTAGCAGATTCTCTTGCAATTGCGTGGGGCTGCAGCAGGCGGGGAAAATGTCCCAACAATGTGTTGTAGATCTGAAATATGTCAGTCTAGTTGTAGATGATGAGATCTTGTCACCTTGGCAATGGTAGGTCGTTTTTGTGGGTCAACATCCCAGCACTCCGTGGTTACATTCCAAATCTTCTCCGGGCATCTACAACGAGTAAATCGAGAGATTTCCTCGAAATTTCAGTCACCTTTCTGGTTTTGACAACCTGCCCCCTTTTTCGACGTGTTCAATGACCTTCGTACCGTCAGAATTCAGAGAAAAAGATTAAAATGATGTATCTACACACTTGTAGATTGGTGAGGTGCAGATAAGGTGTCCTGCCCATCGCGAAGATCTCCCTGAAAATCATCAGGAATTTTGGTTCAACATTGAAGATTACCAGACTACAACGCCAAAGGACCAGATGTCGGTCTCTTTACTGCTGCGTCTCTGTGTCCATACTTCTGGCGCACTCCACCGATAAGGAATTGCCTCCGATCGTTCAGATACTATGTGACTCACATTTCTTTAGGAGCTTGCGGCTCTGCCGCATTTTTCCGGCCATCAAATGGCTTCTGTTTTATTGGAATAAAAGTCTTACCTTGCTCGTTGTTTCGTAAAAGTTTTCTTGTCTACTGAGACCGAAATCTGATATCTTAGGTGACGTCATCATGACGTCATGGATTTATCACCGAGATGTCTCACCTTTACGCGTCCCGAGCCTTCCACCAACAGATTCCTCGCAGAAAGATCTCTGAATTTCTCAGAAAATTTGGATTTATCTTCCATCTACAATGATGTAAAGACATAAGAATCTACCTGTGCAATACATTCATGGATTGTATGTATCTGAGACCTTTGCAGAGGTCGAATACCATCAAGATGAGATCGTGATTGCTGAGACAATCAGACCACTCGGGATCTAAAAATAGCTGATCCAGTGACCCCAACTGACAGAACTCCAGAACCTAATGCTCATTCATTATGTCATCACGGGACGATAAGGTATGTAGGGTGATGACGTCATACCATGTAGATCTCTCCCGATGACTGATGGAGCCCAAACATTCTCACCACATTGGGATGGTTCAACTTGCTGCAAAATCTTAGAAAGTTCTGTAAATATATCCATCCTGTTCAGAGGCTTTGCCATCATGAGAATCACACATTTTGACAAGACTTACTGTAGCAATTTAATTTCCTCTTTAAACTTCATGATCTGGGTGTTGTCATTGATGCATTTCAACGCGATCGGGGTGCCATTCCTGTAGATGACGTCATCATGATGTCCATGTGAACTTGCAAAAGTTTGCACTGGAATTTTTTCTGCACGGTAACAACCGCTTTCTTGACGTGGTGACACCGCGACACAACATCACAACAAAGTTGGCAGAAGTGACCTCAATGCTGTGATGGGCAGTTTTGCAGCCAATCCTTCGCAATACTCTATGGTCTGCCGAAATCGACGCGGCAAAGCCGCAAAGACCATTTCAGTACCTGAATGCTTTGACTCACCAGACTCCCTTGTAAACTTGCCCGAAATTTCCCGAACCGATGCGTTCGTTGATGATGACGTCATTCAGCATCATGTTTTGTAAGAGCGGGAGGTCGATTCCTCCCTCCTCCTTGTTTTTTTTCCTGACGATGAGAATCACAAAAAACACCAGGGCTGCCACCAAGATGAAGAAAAAAACGGCTGAAAAGGATCAGGATGACGTGTGATGACGTCATCATACCTCCGACGACAATACCGGCGATTTGTCCCCTACTCAATTGATTCTGGAAGATTTCAGACTCTATAAGATTGTGCAAGTGTATTTGTTGGTTTTCCTTCATTGAACAAAATCGCAGCACACGGGGATCTGAACCGTGCGGGGCACGGGAAGCAACCGTAAATCTCGTTAAGCATACCGCAAAACACGGTCCGAATTCCGACAATCCAGTGGACTGCAGTTGAGGACTTTTCGGACTTGCAAAATTTCGCAAAAGGTTTACTAACAGTTGAGAAATCCGAGATTACCGGGGGCTTATAGAGCTCCACGCTTGTTATGTTCAATGCAAATAATCCTTGGCTGTTTGCGTAGGGCCCCAGACTCAAGTCGAGGAGGTTCGTAAATACGTAAGAAGCGGGGGGCGAGTTGGGGGTGTTTGTGGAGGAGGGGAGAAGTGTCATATCTACAACGACGCTTCCGGGAGAGACCTGGAAATTTCACTGAAAAGTCAGAACATGTTAACTCACCGAATTGATTTGTATTCGGTCAGTTGTCACGTTTGTCATCTGTACCTCTTTATTATATGTCATACTCCCTTGTCAAGACATCTCGGGTTCTCTCGAGATGTCATATATGATGTCATGAATATTACCGTGGAGAAATAGTACAGAAAAGACGTCTTCCGAAAGGTGGAGAAGACAACGTTCATGACGATGATCATCCTGATGGAATGATCCGGACCAGGGATGCATCTCGCATTGCATGTGGTATATGCCTGACACGTCTCAGGGATTTCATTTCCTTAAAACGATGCGTCTACAACTGACCTGCCACGAGACTGGACAATTGAAAACATTCTCAGACAGATCGCATTTTACAAAAGTGGTCAGAGATAAAGAGTCGGCTTGTGTGAATCGACGGTTCTGAGGGACGGGTAATTCGTGTACGTAAGGCGCGGTGTTCCTGGAACGGTCAGTATACATCTACAACGAGTAGGAGGGTCTGGAAGAATCGAGCTGGACCTGTGAATTGGTTGTGACTGTTAATATTAGTTTGGATTTTTTATTACAAGATTTAATCCTCTTGTGTTCAACAAACAAAATGAACGTTTTCATTTGAGGAAAAAACATTTGTCTCGTTGTAGAGACATCTTGCCTCGCTTTCCGCATATATTTGGTCTTCAAACAGCATTTCATCGCAAAAAATCACCTGATGTTAACATATGTACATATCTTTGTTAACTTGGGAAATGCACCAGTGAGGTAATTATTACTGAGCCCTACTCTTGTCAAATATAGCAACTGTTCATGTCAGCCACGAAATTTCATTAGATTTTTCAAGTTGAAAAATTGTATCTTTCGCTTTTTCAGAGAAAGTTCACGGAAAATTCGCTCACCTGATTCAGTGGTTCCGTGTCGCCCTCCAGTTGGTTATTATCTAAATATAGAACGGATAAATCCCGGGGCAATTTCGGAATAACTCCGGATAAATTATTGCCATCCAAACCTAGATATTGGAGATAATGTAATGCCTCCAAATCTGGTATCCCCCCCTTCAAAATGATTAAAAGTGTTTAAATTATATTTCTCGTGACTTGGTAAATATATTTTCTTTGGAAAAGTTGAAAGCGAAATAATATCCTGAAGAATACTTCGTGTTTTTAGTTAAACTTTTGGTGATTCGCGGCAGAGCCGAAAACAAAATCTCGTTGGGGCAATAGTGGAGCTGTAGCCCCGATCTTTTTTATGACTCAGAAAGATTCTCCATCATCGCGTTACCGCCCTTCTTCACGTTAACAAAGGTGACACACTTACCCAGATATAATTATTTGCCAGATTGATCCCCACTGCCATTGTAGAACTGCTGATTCCGTTCAGCGAAGAGTTGATGACGTTATCTGACAGGTCGAGCCATTGTAGATTCAGAGTCAGAAGAAAAGACAGATCGGAAGAAGACAAGTTATTATGGGACGCCCTGAAGTCATTTAACGTCGGGATGGTGCTTATGGAATGTGGTATCTCGCCAGTTAAAAGATTATTGCTCAGGTTCAATTGCTGTAGCTGGTGATGTTCAAATTTTGAATCTATGGAAATGGCGGGAAACGTACCGATACGGCGCTGTAACTCAATTCACCCGGAATTTGGCCGGTCAATTGGTTGTAAGAGAGATCTATGTGATGTCATCTATGATATCATGATTTTATGTTAACCCCACAGGACACCTTGTTGAAGCAGTACCGCCCTCAACAAAATCATTACCAATCTACAACACAGAAATACCAAGCAATTGACGAGACTGTACACAACCGACTAGTGTGACGTAATGATGACGAATCACAAAAAATTACCAAGCGTATTCAGTGCGTAAACATCCTCAAGTAAATCCTTCGGTATCGGTCCAGAAATATTATTGTGGGATAGATTCAAAACATTCAACGCAAAGTACTGCAGCGGCCTACAGGTGTCACTTTGACACTCGTGTCAATTTGACATGCCATTCTGACATCTGACATCTGACATCGGAATCACTCACCTCAATTGTCCGTATATGTTGTTGTAAGACAAGTCTAAGAGGCTGAGGAAAATCACAAAAAAATAATTCGCTTGTCCGGTGTCTAAAATTGTTCCGATATCTGCTGTGAAATTATTGCGACTCAGCTATTTCAGTCAGAATTCTCCTCGATTTTTCCTGGAAAAATCGACGAAACGTCAGGAGAATCACGTGGACTTTGTGTTGTAGAAGAGGGGTGTGTGAGATTCTGTCACAGCGCCGATAATATTCTATTTTTAGAACAATTCGTTACCTGCAAAATGCCGATTAAGAGGGTGTTATTATTACTAAAGTGTAATGGACCACCAAGAGAGTTATTTGACAGATATATTTGTTGTAGATTGCCACCACCCATCAAATAATTCGTGATCCCGCCCGTCAGAAAATTATTCGAAAGATCTGCAACGGTCAGTTTTCCCGCGCTTTTAATTTTAAATTTGAAAGTGGACATCACCGATGACACGTAAGGATCCTGGTACGATGGGGATTTGGCCTGTAAATTGATTGTTGTTCAATCTTAAAATGGTGAGGTTGGTCATGTGGATGAAAGAGGGTAAAGAGCCGCTGAGATGGTTGTTCGCCAAAATGACAGTCTCCAAGACTATATGAGTGAGTTCATTTTTCGTACGGCGGGCTCACATTTCGCTTGTGTCAAAGATACCGGTATACTCCCATTGATGTTGTTGTTTCCGAGGTTCATATATACAAATAAAGAAGAGAGGTTGCCGATCGAATCGGGTAATGTTCCAATCAAGTTATTGTTGGAGAGCTCAATGTATATCTTCTGCGATTGTGGAGTATCATAAATTTCGATTCCGAATAAAGAGCTTAAAGATTGCTCATCTGATGGAGGCCAACCATTATTGTTTGTCCAATTCGGTCCTGATCGATAAGAAATCAAGAATCGATCACGATCTTCACCTCCTAAAGAAAAGTACAAATCAGTCAGTACGATATGATCTGTGTTGCTTCCGTATGTTGATGTCCATGAGAGTATGCATAAAAGCAGCACAGCCTTGCTCATCACAATCCGGGTTTCGTTTTCAGCAGAAACCACCACGGACTGACGTTCTACAACACTTCTTCCCACAGGGCCCATGCTCCAGAATTCCTCAAACAGAGTACACTCGCTTGCATTACTTGATCGCATGACTTTATTCGCAAACAGTGTCCCAGCATCTCTCAGGCAACTGAAAGATACCAGAAAAATCTTTGTCTGTGTGGAAACCATGCCATTCCCAAATGACTTCTGTCCCCAGAGAGCGAAATGTGTGATCTTCTTTCTTAATAGGCGCTTTTCCATCAAAACGGATGCACAGTCTGTCCAAGCCGAGAGAGGTGTTATACCAGAAGCCCTGCACCTCTCAGACACAAACCAAGTGAAATGTATCATATACCCAAGCAAGACCTTCAACGTAATGGCACGGGATCCCAGTGTACACTGCAGCCACTCCGCGCTCATCCAAAGACGCATCTCTAAAAGTAGTCGTGGGGTCTAAACCTCCAGATCCAAAAGAACAGAAGCAATCCTGCGAAATTTTAACCATATTCCATTCAGGTGACACACATCACTTCGACTGAGAGTTCCGTAGATCGTTCCATTCTGGGGAAAATGCATGGACCAATGCTTACCATCTTGTGTCTTCGCGTCATAAGCCTCAAAACCCTCTATGATGACCGTCCTCCCCTGATCATCATGAACAGCCACATGGTAAGTTGTCTCATTTGTCCATGTATTGTTCTTCAGTATGGACTCAAATTTGAAAAGTTTGGATTGCCAAGTGGCTGGTATTTGGATTGGGTGTTGTCTTGAATTCACTACAAAATAGCAGGAGGGAGGGAGGATGGCAAGGTCTAAATTGAACTAGAACGAGTCAGATTGAGTGTGCATCTGACAATCAATCATGCGAACACCTCATTGGGTGTGAAGGTTAAGAATTTCAGGTCGGCCGAAAACGTATTTCCCTCGCTTGTCGTATTGGTCCTTGCCCAAATGGGTTTGCTTGCTAAAAGGTTGGTGCATATTTCCATCTGCAATTGTCAATTGGGCATCGTGAAAATGTAACAAACTGTGGTATTGCCAGAAGAAAAAGTCCAAAGGAATCCCAAAGAAAGAAATCCTGTGCGACATTTTCCGGCCAGTTTTGCCTTCTGATTTGCGACACCCAAGAAATTGAGTGAAGGGTCTGTGGGGAGGCTCCACACTCCCGCGCACTGTCCCTTCAAATTGTCAACTTTGTGTTTATCTGGAATCAATGGTACACTTTGCATGATACTCTATGAGTGCTCGCAAAGACACAAAAACATGCTCATAAAGACTGACAGGAAAGACCCCAGTTGTATAAGTGGTCTGGTTCTCAATGAACTGCCATGACTGGAGTATCACTCCTGGTAGGGCGGTGGCTGCTCCGGACACTTTGCCGTTGGAGGTGAGGGTGGTCTAGTTGGTGTCAGTCCTCCTGAATCGGGAAAAGATGCATACATTTACGGTCTTTCCTTGAGTGGTGATCGAATAAGTGGCAAAAAAAGTCTCTGGGAAGCGGGTCTTCACAATGTCTGCAGCCGCTAAGCAGAAGAGAATGCAAAGCACGACACTTCTCATGATCGTGATCGAGGTCTGGGAAGCGGGTCTTCACAATGTCTGCAGCCGCTTCTGGGAAGCGGGTCTTCACAATGTCTGCAGCCGCTAAGCAGAAGAGAATGCAAAGCACGACACTTCTCATGATCGTGATCGAGGAATTTGCTTTGGTTGAAATAGTTTGAAAGAGACATCTCAAGAATCTAAACAATCTCTGGCATCACCGCGGGGATAAAAAGTTGTTGACATTCTCGTTGTTGCATCGGAAACTTCAGAGAATTTGAAATATCCGCTTCTTTTTTCCCGCCAAAAGTGCAGAAAACTCGCAATCTGAGGGCACTTTACCAGCATATTGGCCACGAAGAGCTCTCTTATTTGATATCAATAATATCTATTCCAACCTGCCGGAAAGTGTCCCCGAAAATGCATTTTCGCGAATTCTCCATCTGCTGAGAAATTCTTCGACAAGATTTTGTCACGGTTTCTTACCGCAAAGCCTTCACGGTAACAATAAAAATATTTGGGTAATATTTTGATCACTCTTTCTGAGCCCGCGGCGTGAACTTCCAGCACTAACTTTTTGAATACTATTTTAAGAATCGAAAAATATGTGACATTGAATAAGTTGAACCAGTCATAGAGGACGTACATACACATCGCAGCATTTGGGAATGTGCACAAAAAATAAATTCTGGTGAAAGTAGATGTCGATGAAAATTCACCTCTGCTTCAGGGATTTTATATGCTGTACAC